>KB672979.1:6686312-6911595 GCA_000349145.1 Anopheles dirus
CACACACACACACACACACACACACACACACACACACACACACACACACACTTTTGTCTTCTTTAATGTTCAGCTCTTTCTTTGTCAATTGATTCTTGATGTTTTTCTATGAACAAAATTGCCGATTTTTGAGAACATTTAATTCACCTTTCTATTTTATTTTATTTTCCATACCCAGTTTACCTGCCGAGACCTTTGTAATGCCCATTTTGGTGCCGTTTAACTTTGCCTCAGACAGTTAAGAGCGTGTAATGTTCTATCTTCTTCTTCTTTCTTGGCGTAACGAACAACGCGATCATGTCTGCCGTTGAACGACTAACTAGACGGATTTGTACCACCATAACCGGTTATAGTTGTCTCCTTGGAGACAGCATTGTCTCATCTGACTTTTCCGTTTGCAAAACAGATCTAGATATCATGACTTCCATCCTCTTTTTCTTACAGAAAGAAAGAAAGAGAATTATATATTTAAATTGTATCATTCACGAAATAGGAAAAAGATCCGAGGATTACAACTATGATTCAAAAAGCTTTTTTTTAACACCGACCCTTTCTGGTGAGAAAAACAAAAAACTTTATTTCTTTCTAATTAAAGTTTGGGCTAAATATTGTGTACTTCTGAAGCTGCTGCCTACACGGGTAACCCGCTTGTCAGGAATAAGTTTTGTTTTTGGTTGTCAAAGAAGAGATTTACAGTCCATTTATTTATTTTGTTGTATTACCCTTGTCTCGATAACAAAACCTTATATAAATGTAGTCTGTGTTGTCGCCATCGCTATTCAAACTGGGAGCTTCTTTGGCCGTTTCTGTCCGTTGTTTGTATTCATCGCTCCTTAGTCTTGAAACAAATGCGATTTCAAGCTGATAGACCCTACGGTGCAAAAGCAGGCTTTTGTGCGCGATCAAGTGTCCGAAACGTACTTCATTTTTATATTCTTAACGAAACAATTTCACAAAAGCCATAACATATCTCTCGCAAGAATGGTTATCGAGAACTTCGCCTGGCAATTATTGCGCGAGGACTTCGTAAAGCAAACTGAAATAGTGATAATTAGGCGTTAGAACAGTTGTGACGGCTTAAAAAATCACTACGCGCTGCAGCAAAAAGCAGTCGAATCAACCCTCTGGTAATGGGATTTTTGTATGTACGTCGTGTGGGTTGAGTACTCTTTAGAGACGCGGACCAATCTCAGTTCCATTCCTCAATTGCCACTTTCTTCCTTTTAGGAGCTAGCCGCCAGCCGATAGGCGGCAGCGCTCTCTCTTCATCATTTAGGCATTGCTCTATACAGACTCCGGCAGAGACAGGTTCGTTCGTTATATATGTGGGGAGCTAGCACATTATATCAACACCAAGAACGATGCAGCTGTTCTGCTACACCACGAAGTCAGAGCGCCATGATCACCAATGAGTGCTGAGTGGCACAGAACGCGTTATCATGTGCGGCGAAGCACATGAAGTTGGAGTGGGGGGTGAAGTTGTTAAAGGTAACTTCAAGCCTTTGGACCATGAGGGTTAGCAGACTGCCGAAGGGAGCGTGATCTGTCGTTCTATATATGCTACGCGCAAATCATCCGAGCTCTAGCGATTGCTAACAGTTCTAAAAATAGCCTCATTCGCTGAATGTCGTCCAGCAGCGATCCCATTTGTTCCATTCTCTTTTATTCCCTTCTTTCTGCTGCATGTTTCGTTCCGAAAAAAGTGGAGGGGATATTGAACGCGTAGAATTCTACGCTTGTCTCATTCTTATGTACACGGCCAGGCAAGGGTGGGAAAGAATAGGCTGACATCAGCCAACCCTTACGAATAAAAGGGTGGTACAATTTCAACTTTCAAGATTCGAGTTCGAGTATTAAATATTATGAATGGAAGCTTCATAACTCTCTCTCTCTTTTTTTTCTCTCTCTCTCTCTCTCTCTCTCTCTCTCTCTTTCTCTTTCTGTTCTGTTTTTTTCTCATTCTCTTTTTTACTTTATCTCTTCACCTCTATATATTTCAATTGTGGTCCAAGGTTTACTACTTATAGTTTATGAGACTTTTATTCATTTTACTTAAACAAATCGGATGAGCAAACGGGAAAAGGTAGGGTAAAACCAAGAAACTAGTTATCGAACCAACATTTCTAATGAAACAACCCAGCCTTAATTATCATAGTCTTTGTGAATAGATTTCCCTGGGTGTTTTCTTGTGCTGATGTCAAATCTTATAGCAACCACGTCCCATGCCGGATAGCATCCCTTTCTTTGGCACGTTCAATAATCCACCACCTAAATGCTAAAAGTGTGAGCCACCTTAAACTCTCACACACTATACATCGTACGAAATAACTACTCACCACAGGTGCACGAACGGGTGACGATCCTTTAAAGCAGCCGCGTAACTTCCAACGCCCTGCCTGGCTGCGACTGATCTGATTAAAGATTCATATTCCCCGTGTCACACACGCAAACCGCCCCGGCACCGGGTGAAGATGTCCACGCCCGACAGACAGATCGCACACCGCAACCTAAAAGAACGCCCAAGCCCTCCGAGCGCGAATGGGGGTGGTGTGAATGGCGTGGGGATTGTCGATCGATGAGCTAGAGAGACGCACACTTTCAGCCCGCAACGAAACAAATCGTAGCTAGGAGAAGCAAAAAAAAAATAGTAACACAAAACCCTACTCGCTTCACTTTATCCCTTTTGGCGCACCTCCCACCTCCCCTCCCTCACTCACATCGACACGGCGCGGCGCACCGATGTTAACACAATTACGAGTAACTTTCCGTTACGGCAAACGGTACCCACTTGTGGCTAGAACAAGAGAAACGGCCGACCTATTTCATCCATTCTTATATTCGCGCTCGTCCTTCCTGTCAAGCACTTCCCAGTGGGAACGAGCAACCAGCGACGATCAGTTTTCGCAACCCCTCACACACGCACACACATACAGGCACACGGGCACACTTCCGGTCGGATGCGTTGTCAGTTACCGGCGGTTCAATTCCTTCACTGAAGTTTCCCGCGTTCTCGAGCTTCCGGGCGAGCTTCAGCCACGGGTACAAGCAGGCACACCGATCGGTGCCAGTAGAAAATCGCAACTAGCCAGCTAGTCAGCTGTCGGGTCGGGAAAATCGGAAAACCTCCGACGCGCTCGTGTTGGCGCGGTGTCCGTGTTCGGGAAAACTCGTGCTCGGTTTTCCAGCTGTTTGTTTTGACAGTTCGCGCTCGGCTTTCGGCGCACTACGAGCTCGTGGGGCGTGTGTGTGTGTGAGGGTGTGTTGGTGTGCGAAAATGCCTCTTGCCTGCGGTTTTCTTTTTCCTCTCGCCGTGGAAAACTCCCACCCACGGGGCGGGTGATGCGGAAAATGCTCACGGTAAATGTTGTTACATATCTCGTTGGCATTGCCGCGATCGGTGAGTCGTTGCTTATTTTGTTGGCAGAACGCCCCAGTTCGTTTGTTTCGCGACGTTGATGGATGTGTCGTTTCCTCCGCGTGCTTCGGTCAATACTCCTGCGAGAGCGATAGTAACATCGCAGCCGCGGGCATGAGACACCTTGACGACCAGCGCGTACAAAGCGGAGCATTCTCAGCACACCGGAACCATTCACAAACGAACCGGCGGTGGCGGTTACAACATGCGGCATTACGAAGGATCGCATGCGCCAGGACACCTTTTCCTTTTGTTTAGCAGGCGGCGGGTTCGGTGCCACTGCAACCGTTTCCCGCACCCGTCTTAACCGTATTGCTCGCAACGTAACAGACGCAACAAAAAATACTTCCCCAACGCTCGCGCATCGCCGTCGGTTGCTAATGTCATCGGGCAAGGCCACACCGCGAGCGTGTACCGAGATTTCTCATGTGCTTGCTCCCAAACCCGAACGCTGGGGAACACCAAGTGCTTGGTGTGTTCTGTTCCTTCCTTTCTGCTTCATGGCCGCCGCTTCATGATCGCTAACTCAAATAAACGCGCGGTTTCGGTTTGCGCGCAGTTTTCCCCCGCGAGCGTTTGTTTACAGTAAAGCAGTCTCTTTATTTCGTCGAATTTCGTCTACACCGACGCCCTTCGGCTCGGGTCGGCTCTATCCTACTCTGAAAGAGAGCAGAAGGAAGATGAGGCCAAGAGACACGTTCAGGAGAAGGGAGTGTGAAAACCCTCCATTACAGTTGTGCAAACCACAAGATCCCCCAGTACGCGGATGTAGATACTCGTTCGTGGTACGATCACCAGTGTGAGGTGAGCAGGATGACTAGAGAGGGGAAAAGACTCGTCCCGTCCGGCAGGTTACACCGGGACGCACCGCACCTCATCGTATCTCGTTGGCCCAGAACTCTTTCACCATGTCGGCTGCCTTCTCACCGATCATGAACACCACCGCGTTCGTGTGTGACGCCGGTATTGTGGGCATGATCGAGGCGTCAACAACACGCAGTCCCTGTACGCCGTACACCTGCAGCTGCGCATTGACCACCGCTTCCGGGTCGGTAGCTGGTCCCATCTTGCACGTCCCGCACTGGAAACGTTTGGAGATGCGTTAACGACTCCCAGCAAGAACACGAAACGTTCACACCATGCCTACCTGATGCTGCAACGTGCTGCCGATCCTTCTGATGGCACACTCCCAGTAGTCATCGCTCCGGAAGCGATGCTGTTCGCAGCCAAAGAACGGAGTGCTGTGGAGGCGTGCACCAACGTCACGAAAGCTGGGTGACTCGATCAGTGCCACCGTCAGCTTTACACCCTCACGCAACACAGCCAGATCGTCGTAGTCGCCAAAGAAGTTGCCCTCCATTCGGGGCCAGTGGAACGGATTGGCACTCTTCAGGAATATCCGTCCACGGCTCTTCGGCCGCATCAGCACCGGTGAAACGGAGAACGCGTGTTTGCCCAAGATCGACCCGTAGGTGTTCCGGTAGAACTCGTCCGTTATGCCAATCGTTGCTCGCAGCGATCCCGATTCGTCGTTGTTGTACGCCCCGGTGCCCATCACCAGCTCAATGTCCGGATAGTCCGATGCTGTCGATTGAGAACAGAAATCACTTGTAAGATGCATTCCAACCAACGGTTCCGCCGGGAATCTTACGTGTGTAGCTGATGTTCGTCTTCACGAACGCGACTCCCTCGGCACCTCCGGGCGACGTGAACGGGCCGCGTCCGTACACCAGGTAGTCGATAATGTACTTCGGCGAACGCATGTCACGCTCCCGCACGGTCACTGGCTGATTCACCGGAAACACCAAACCGGGCAGGTTCAGATGGTCCTGCAAGTTGTAGCCCACCCGAAGATCCTGCACCACCGGGATGCCCATCTCCTTCAAGTGGTCCCTCGGTCCCACGCCGGACAGCATCAGCAGCTGGGGGGACGCGATCGCACCGGCCGCCAAGATCACCTCCTTTCGCGCACGGATCACGTACCGCCGGCGACGCTTGATAAATTCCACACCGTACGCGAGCTTCGTCACCGGGTCGATCAGGATCTTCGTTACGCGGGAGTGCATCGAGATGTCCAGATTGTGACGGCGCGAGGCCGGCACTAGGTACGCCTTGGCAGCACTGCACCGACGACCACGACGCATCGTGGCTTGGGCCTTTCCGAATCCCAGCTGGATCTCACCGTTCGGGTCCGTTTCCAGATACCCAAGACCGCGCCCGGCATCTATGAATCGTTTCAGCAGGGGCGTCTCGAACGAGGACTCTTCCACGTCCACCGGACCCGCCGTGGAGTGGTACGGTGAGTTGATCAGCTCGGGAATTTGAACTCGTTCCGACTTCTTGAAGTACTCCAGTGTCTCCCGATAGCCCCAGCCTGGGTTGCCTGCCTGTTCCCAACCGTCGTAGTCCTTCCGGTGGCCGCGCGTGTAGATCAGGAAGTTTATAAGGCTGGTACCACCAAGGCCCCGACCTTTCGGCCAATTGCAGACTCCACCTTTCAGACCGAGACAGGCACCCTTCATGGGATCCGCTGTGTAGCCCCAGTTGTAACCTGTACAGAGGAGAAAACGATATCTTAGTGAGATCAAACTATGTTCCAGAACCGTCGTCGCGATCAGCAAGAGCTTTCTGTCCAACCACCCTTATTGCGTTCAGCAAAATAAGCTATAAATCCCTGCAAATTAAACCGCAACCAATTGGGCATGTTCCAGTAGGTGCGTATCACTGCAAGGGGTTTTCCACAACCCCTATGAGCATTTAGGGGTTCATATCCATTCAAAAGCTTTCCGGTGAAGCTTTCGCTGAGCGCTACAATTGTTCACCGTGCGCATGCGCTCTCCGGTTCGGCGAAACGCGTACGACTGCTGCGACGCACTGCATTGTCCAGCACGTGAGTGAGAGAGAAGCACGTGATGTGTGCCGCGAACAATATAGGGGTGAGTTCGAGGAAAAGGGGTAGTTATTTTTAGACCCACGGCCACCCCTTAGCTATCGCTAGAAGCGGGTTGCAAGCAGCGTGGTATATATACAAGTTTCAACACCAGTTTCATCCGGGTAGTCTGCTGTTCTCATGGGACAAAGGGGGGAGTTACCTTACACAACTCACAAACATATAGCGGTACATTGTCGTATTAACTATATAAAAATCTGTTATAACCTTAACAGTCATAAATTCTCTCTCTCCGGAGAGAGGCGTACACCCAAAACAAGAAAATTGAACAAAACTCAAAACTCTGAACATATACACAGCTCGCACCCAACTGCGACTGGAAATGGAAAAACAGGCCTGCTCCGCCGGCTGAATAATTTCAAGTAATAAGTTCGTTACGAGAAAAATCATATGACCAGGGGATAGATTCGACTACCTTTTTGTGATGCTATTTTGTTTGTTCCGTAATCGAATAAACTATTTCTCATGGTGTTTTAATTGCTTACAGTTACAAGTTAATTTCAAGACAGTTGAATCGGTGATGGTCGTAAATATAACGCCCTACGGGATCGCCCTTGATCCTCATCGTCGTAACTTCAGTGGGTCGTACTTTGAGGGACTCATGTCTTCCTTAATGGTTTATATCTTTTTCAAATGTGTTTAGAAACATTAGCATTGTTTAGCATTTTTAGATGACAAAGAGGAATTCTCGATCCAAAACTTCAACAGATTATAGACAATTTCATAGACATTCAATGAGTAAGGAGTGTGTACAACTTAAAAAAGATTCATTCAAACATGTTGCATAATCCAAGTACCGATCCTTACTGAATTTGTATTTGTAATCCTTTTTTTTTAAGAACATTTTCTGATGGCGTGCTTGAGCATCGAAACTATTTGTATATGGTTCACTAATGGGTTGCCTCATTACTTCCTTTAGCATAGGGAATGAACTCCCATAATGATCGTGATAATTTATTAATATTAAGACCGGACGGGGTAAGAATCAAAAAAGAAAACTAAACCTCAGGTTAACATTATTGAGAGAGGAAGAAAGTGTCTAGTCCTGGAGACGGAAACGGAAATGGATCATTGTAGTGGAACAGTTACTACAATTCTTCGAAAGCCGACAGTGCTCTAAAACGTGGTCACTGGTACCATAGCACACAGGAAGCAGCAGACAGGAAGGAAGGACAGGAAGACAACAGAAAATGAACTTTTATATCCTTAACTGTTTCTAATAAATGCTTTCTTACTAGGCTGTGAAAAACAAGCTTCATAAAGCTACTAAAGCACATTAATTATTGGCACAATAATAAAACTCAAAAACGGAGATCCTTAATCCTTGATCCTCGAAGTATACTGTAAACCAATGTAAATGCCAATGCAAATGTAAAAAACAACAAAAACAACCAGTATCATCAAATTCATACCCGTGTGGATAAGCGCGAGGTCTTTCACAACGAAAGTGTGGGTTCAAATCCTGCCAGTTGCTGGCTCATCTTTTATATGCATTTTTTTCGAGTTTTTTTATCTTTATGTATATTTACAAATAAATATTACATAACACTGAGGCAAACGTGAAACGTGAAACAAAAAAAAAACATTGCTATTAAACTCATAGTCGTGTGGATACGCGCGCTGTCTTTCACACAGAAGGTGCGGGTTCAAATCCTGTATGAACCTGACTCACCTTGTGCATGATTTTTTTTAATTCGTTGTACACGCCTTTAAAAGGTGATGAACCTATTTCCAAGTGTTTATTTTCAAAGAAATACTTCAAAAAAGAATATTTTATTCAAATGAGGCTACAACAAATATTCGCGAATAATGCTTAACCGGGTAGATAAACGCAAGGCCTTTCACAGCGAAGGTGTTGGTTCAAATCAGGCGTGGCGTGACTCACTTCTCGAACACATTTTTTTTGCATAATCCATAGTAATAATTATTAAAAATAGTGTTTCGTTATTCATATTTACTGTAAAAAAATGAAAACTTAAAAAAGTAATAATAAAAACTATTTGCGTCGAACGCATAACCATGGAGACAGTGAAGATGTAGGTTCAAATCCAGTCAGAACCTAACTCATCTCTAAAAACTTTTTTTCGTATGCTCATGAGTAGGAGTTTGAAGATTGTTGTATCTATTACAGAAAGTCCTATACAAGCAAATACTACTAACATTTTTATTTCAATTAATTTAAGTAAACTGCATCTTAAGAGCATCTAGAAAATGAAAACTATATTTTCCTTTTAAAAAAAATTAGCAGCAATGCTCCTTCCTGTTCCTGTGATCAGCTTACCTGTGATACTGGTCAGACCCGCCGTCAGCGGCACTTCCGTGAGCATGTTGCCCTCCTTGCCCGCCTCCAGCAGCAGAACGTTCCAGTCGCGCATCTCCGACAATCGATTGGCCATGACGGAACCGCCCGAACCGGCTCCAATGATGATAAAATCGTACTCCTTCCGGTACACGGTGGTGTCCGGAATTCGGGGCGTTCCATTATTGAACAGGAAACTAGTTTCATCGAACAGCGTTTGGAAGAAGGTACTATCGTTGGCCTTGCTTGCAGTTGGCCCAGTGGCAGCCAGCACCGACACGATCGTCCAAATCCAAAACGACAGCTGTCAAGAGAAACGGAAAGCAATGAAACGACTACAAATGGAAAGCGTGCTGTGAAATATTGCTACTGTTCCAGTTCATACGATGGCGTCACTTCCTAACGATTTAGCCTCTTCCGGCGCCAGTATCGCCAACGCCTTGAACGCCGTGACATCAACGGACGAATTGATTCACGGAACCGGCAGATTGACCGTCAGAATGTGTAATGAAGTTCCTACCGTCTATCGAAATGTAAAGTCGACCGCGTGCGTGCGAGTGAGAGCTAAAACGAAACATCCATGTTGCTGGCCTGTAACGATGACATGTTAAAATTTACATGCAAATGAGCGCATCATCTTGTGTCCACGAAAAAAAAAACACACTGCCCCGATGCAGTATGGTCCGCGGTCTTGACCACCATCGCTGATCCGCGAGCATTGTCATCGGAGGCTATTCAAGGGTCCGATTTATCAAACGCGCCCTTGCCAAGGCCCACATTATCCTCACGGCCCACGCGATCGCGCGCTCCTAAGCCACCGAAAACTGTACCAAGGTTGCCCGACCGGTCGAACTTTTTGCGTGGAGATGGCGTGCGCGACACGGACGCACTATTTGGAAAATATTAAAAATAGAACTACACCATCAGCCTTCAACGTTTTTCGGTAAAAGTGGTCTGTTTGAAAAAAAAAATAGTTCACATCGAACGTAACTGTTTAGCCCCTTTCCCAACGGATTGGCAATAAAATAGCATCCTGTCCCATCGAGTCAGAATGCCGGTTCGCACCTTTTACGAACACATTGGGAACAAGAAATATGATTGAGTAATGCTATTGCAGTGTATCAAAAGGAAAAAAATGTCCCAAAAATGTGATGGCTATGGAAGAGTTGAACCTTTGGACGACAAAAACTTGACCTGTACATGTCGTGTATGTCACAGCACAAATCGGTCTCTCAAGAGTCTATCCAATTTCGAACAACGAGAGCTCTCTCACTGATAACGCGATCGATAATGATCACCTGGATCGTCGGTCGATCGTATACACACACACACGCTTGCTTTCCATCCCGCTTAACTATCGCTAGAACATGGACTTTTTTGCATGGATATATTTACTAGAATTGACAACTCCTCACGTGAGTAGTCTGCTAACTCCTGCGGTTCAAAGGCTTGAAGATTCCTTGCTCAACATCTTCAATAGGGAAGCAGATTGCCTTAGGCTTTAGCTTGTTCCACACTTGTGATGCAATCCTACCGGGGAGTTGATTCGACTACTTTTTTAATGTGTTGCCCTTTGAAATGACTTAAATTCAATATTACTTTTACAAGGCACAAGCAACAGATTCCGTGGGGCAGCAAAGTTATCAATTTGCACCGTGTTCATGGTTCAGCAGGCTCGATACCGCCCGCTTTCTGAGTCACACACGTATCGAACGCAGTCCCCATTTCGCCACTGGGTTAACGGACCAACTCACCTTGAACTTACTAATCCGCTATCTTCGCGTAACATTTACTGGAGCTAGCCGTGGAGCTCTCGACGTTATATAACGCCGCATAAGATTGTGCGTTGCTTCCATTTGTCATCTTTGACCCACGCAGCGGACAAAAGTTAGTGCGCTTTGGAGCGAAATATTTCACTCCCCCAATTAGAGCGCAAGAATCGGTAAACAGAGGGTTCGTCAGCCCATTCGTCAGGGCGCACGGGGAACTAGTTAATTGATCGGTTATCGAGCAAATTTGCTTATGAGCGCTAATTGGTTGCGCCAACATAACGCCAGGCTGCCATCACGCTGCGAAGGAAATGAATCATTACCAGACGGACGGTTTGACAGCTCCGGCCTTGACCGCCACCGTTGCCGGCGTTCGGTACGTTAGGATGACGAAGCAGTTCGCAAATCTGCCTGGCGTTGCATGCGCAAAGGAAGTCCTCGCATCGTCGCTGGTGTTCCCGAAGCCTTTCTTGGGCTCCTCAAGAACTGAAACTACTCATCTTGGTTTGATCTTTCTGCAAAACAACACCCGTTGGGTTGGGCGATCGCCTTTATATAACCTCCGGGGAGCATACTGCAGCCAATCACACTACCAAGCAACGCATTATCCAAGCGGATCAGAATAAATACGCTTTGCGTCACACACTAATAACCCCCAATCTATCCCCCCCTGATAGAAACACCAGCAAGGACCTGCCTTTCGCGCATTAAGATGTCGCCATAATCGCAACGCCGGCACTTTACCTTACCGTGCGCATAAATTACCGCCAGCACCGAGCCCTAACCTGCGGCCCTAATTATCTGCACCACCACCGGGCGACTCCCGATGGGGCGGAGATGAAATAATGCAGCCCGTACGGAGGCTGGGCTGCTTTCGTTTCCCGGCCTGGCCCCGGTGCGATCACGATCCGATCGATTATAAAACCCCCGAAGCCCGATGTACGCATTTTAATGTCGGATGTTAGCGAACTCCTGTGCCTGGCATGGGGCTGTGGGGAATAGAACTAATTCGGGCTTAATTGCACCTTTTCCGGCACCGTCGATGGAGACAATCTTCACGTCAAGATATACCATCCGGCCATCCGAGTACGTGGATTCATTCGTTTGTTCTAATCAATCCATTCTTGCTTCGCTTTTTAACACCTTCTTTCGGGAAGGCACCATGTAATCTGGTTTCTCGAATTGCGTCAGTGTTAAGCGGAAAGATTCCCACAATATTCTGACGCAGGTAAGCGCGTTTAAGTTTGACGCAAAACTGATCGACTCTACTGGGATCGAAGCCACAAACCTGTTCTAGTCCATCGCTGGCAGCATCAAATGAAATGGAAATATGGAATTTTTCGGAGATTTTTTGGACTTGCCAACCGTTTCGCTACTACCAACAGGCAGATGGGTTGGTGGATGGAGCAAAAATCCACCTGTCTGTTGTACTGACAAGGTGTAACATTACAGCATCGATGTGTATTATCACATGTTAGTCTGTTGCCCTTGAAACAACGCACTGCTTCGGCTCCTTACCAGTCATCACCACCGACATTCATCTGCGCCAACTCTTACATAAACAGAAAACCGTGGTGAAATTCAAAATTCAACTTGACGCGAATGTAAATCGCACCCGCTGTTGCATCATTTACGGAGAATATTGATTTCTGCGGCTGTGTTTCGCTCACACGGTGTTTGATGTTTGAGCTCGCTTCTAAAACTTCCAACGAAAAAAAAACCACTCTGGCCCATATCGCGAGCATAAAACGCTCGAAGGCACGATCAACGATTAGCTAAATTAACCTCTCCACGACATCCAACATTTGCTTGGGGCATTATTTTATTGAATGAATTCAACACGTCAGCCGGACCCGGCTAGGGGGCCTTTTTTGTCTGTCTTGCTGGGTGCCAGCTTGCCCTTCATTCGCTTCGATAAACATCTTCCGCCGGGAATGCACCGTCGCGACCGTAGAAGCGATCTGTTAAAATGATCTGAAGTGAACACAAAAATAAAAACAATAACCCACTTCGGCTTCGGCCCTTGCGACCTTCCCCTTGGCTTTGTCACGTAGGCCGTCGTGGACGTCAACGGTCGGGGATGAGAAGACTGAGAAAAAAAAGGCTCCAATGCATACTAAAGTAATCGGACCACATTTGTCACTATTTGCACTCCACTACGCACCGCGGCGCGACTAAGATCTCTTCAGAGTTCGGCTGCGGAGGCTACTAAAACCTGTTTGCTTGGTTGTACCTGCTGGTGAGAACGAATCCGTTTCCTACTATTTATGAATGCGCAAACAAACGCCGGTTGAGGTGGGCAGTCGATTGGAACCTGCCCGAGAACGTCACATCCCCAGCTCAAGGACCGGCACGGATGTGATGTGCATCGTGTGCACCGTGGCTGTGCGTTCCATATTGATGCAATTCCTATGCACCGCATTCACCTACAGTAGGCGATGACTTTTGATGTTGCGAATAACTTCTTAGCACAGGCTACGCAGCACGCTCGCTGCAACCCCTCCTATCAGACGAGACGACCTTGATCGTGGGAATGATTAATCTTCTCCACCGAACCGCGCGGACACTATGGCCGCAAGACCGAAGTCCGACTGTCTGCGACCAGCCCGTGACGGGCTGTCGTCAGCCACTAATAGCAAACCAAAGGTCGCCCACGGTAGTTATTGCCGTTGACCATGTCGGTGGTGACCCGCTTAGTGCGTGCGGTGCGTCACAATAAATCACTTTGATGCCGATTTTCGACACTTGATCGCTACTCCTGCATTTGATTGTTGCGCGAATCATCTGTTGAGGGTGTGTGCGCGAGCGCCCGCCCGCCCGAACATGTGGAGATTCATCGAAATTTTACAACCTTCCTTATGCAGGCATTCCGAACGCAAACCTGTTCGAGCCTCTCGCACACTGAGGTCGCGACCAACTAACGGAATCAAGGTGAACGACGGCGGCCGCTCCATTCTAGATCGCGATCGCGAGCTAACCAACAGGACCAACTCCCGTTGCAACGTCGGAATGAGAGCAGCTGCCGTTGAAAGTGAAACCCGTCCGGACTTGCCCGGGTCCGTTCTTGATTCCCGTGTCTGGCCCGTGGATCGGCGGCACTCAGTGGATGAAAGCAAAACAATAAAAAAAACAGGCTCAAGGTGGACAACCAAAACATGATGCACTTCATCTGACACTGCATCCCACGGGTACGACAGAATGTGCTCCAAATATATCCTCCTCAGGGGCTAGTAGATGCACTACGTCATCAGTGTCTAGATACGTTGCGAATGCCTTTTGATCGATCGGATTGCAAAATGTACCACCCAACGCTGCTCCAAATGGTGTCTCGAGTGTCTGTCACCGCCATGACGACTTATTATATGTAAATATTGTTCCACCTTTCCACGAATCCACATCTCATTGCGCGCCCGTTGCACCGCTCAATTAGGTGTAGTAAATCGTCCGGACGCAGATCATTCGCAGTCATTAAACTGAAACGTATCTCGAACAATCACCCGAAATTGCTCCGAAGAAAGTAAATAACGTACGGACGCACCGTACTGCCGTACGTGCGAGACTTCACGGGTTCATATTTGCCCCACAGCTCACACTGTCCGCAGCCACGGCACATCGCATGTCCATTGCCAGCCCCGACCTTCAGCCACGGACACGAAATTGGCACAAACTAGTTTGCCGAGCGCCTATTTCCGGCCGGTCTGTGCAGATATTTAACTTGGTTTTTTGTTTTTGGTGCATTTGGCGACCTTCAGTGGGATCGTCTTTGTTTTGTCCGTTAAGGACGGTGCTAATGGAATACGCATACGTTTCAGAACAGACCTCTCCCTGGCAAGGGGATGGAGGTAAGTAAATTAGAACCAGTGCAAACAGCGATCGTGCGTGGTTCGATCGGGGATCGCTTATGTCATTCGTGCCCCAATTAACGGGCCGGCCTTTTTTGGCGAACGTTTAAGGCGAAAGACACCGGGGTAGAACCGGAGCAAAACGATCAGCGCCTATCTGTTTCGCCGGGGATCACTTTTCAATTAACTTCTCCAGATGACGCCTCGGGCCACGTGGTGTTGAACCGAAATACGACCGGCAAGTATGCCCATCGGCACGATTCTGTTCTGTTTACGCTTGTCACACTTAACACACACTTTTTTAAAATTGAAGCATCTTCAAGTGACACGCTCCGATAGGCGAAACGTTTGGCAGTTAAGTAACCCCGCCCGGGTGCTGCTACTTTATCGCCCGTTCCACGCCACGGTGGACACAGTGTCGACCGATTCGGCCGGCGATTGATGCCGCAGCATAAATTTTCTCCCGTTGTGCTCCACCGTTACGCCAGCATTTTTAACTTTGTTTGTATGCGCCGCGAGAGTGTGCCTCAAACTGCAAGCCAGTTCAAGGTCCGGTCCCACGTGCCGGGATGTTCCGCAGGTCACTGGGTTTGTTTTTCCTGCCGACTGTTGAATCTGTCACAGTAGAGCGTTTGTTGCTGTTGGCGTTTTATTTTCGGCCCGTAGCACACACGGTGTAATGAGAGATTTCAATTTCTGAGAAGGTAAACAGACGTATATTCATTACGCACTCGAACCGAAGGTGCCAGATATGTGCGTGGTGAATAATTTGCATTGGGAACGGTACAAATATGTGAAAAAATACATATGAATACAGTCATTTTGTGTCCTCGGTTTACCCTCACCAGATCGCTGTTAGACAGGGCGTCGCTGCATGTTGACATAATGTTGAAAAGATTTCATCAGCTCCGCTATCATTTCCTGCAAACTCGTATAACAAACGAACCTTAGCTACAAGACAGATGAATGTACTGGCCAACAATCGCCTCATTCTACGCTTTCAGCATCGCGACGGTGTTGAATTTATTTTTGCAATAATATTTTGCTATCAAAAATCACACCTCCGGGGACATTTGTTCGCGCATGGCCGATGGCTACGTTATGCAATCGAGAAGGCACCCTAGAATTAGCACCCTATTAGCACACGGCGCACGGGCCGCGCCAGGCAGACCGATTCAGAACTTGTCACTATGTGTGAAAACGAAACCGTGTGTCTAGAGGCAAGAAGAATATTGCTCATCTATTACACATGCAGTTTTGCAGCTCAAGGAACATGCAACTTTAGAACGATTTCTGCATAAATTTGGTCGAACACGATCCATTGAGTCAGGACTTTTTCGCAAACGAGCTTTCAATCAAGAAATCACCGCCAGACGGAGAAATTTCCAAAGATTGTTGTTTTTTTTTGGTTCACACATTAAACTCACGCTGCATACTAATTTACACACTTCTGACGCTCAATCCCCGCCGATGGATCAGTTTCGTGCAGCCGACAGCGGCACTCCGCCCCAGCCCCTATGTCAAGGCAATGTTCTTGGCGTTTACGCATGAGCGGACACCGCAAAAGGCGTGTTGGCGCGATTGAGGAATACCACCTGTTTGCGGACGGGTAAGGTGCAACAACTACCGGCTATTGTTTTTGTGACTCCTCTTTTTGTATCCCTCGAAGGAGAGCAAGTTCTTGAACTGATCGAGAAACTTTGAGAAAAAAAAGATCGCATTTTCATTGATTAACGGAACTACTTTCGTACCATTTTTGTAGCGAGTTTGTACGCCTTTGAGTCGAAGATAATTGTCCACGGGATAGGTTGTAGATTCAGTCTCACTTTTCTTTCCACTTTTCTTTTTTTTTCTTTCAAAACTCTTCACTTTTGAAAGAATCGCTACAGCTCACTGTCTTCACCATCAACTGACGCGGAATATATGCCCAATCATTTCACACTTTGGTCAACATCACAAAACTCTTGATATGGGAATTCACACTTGTCACTCTCGTTGTGCACAGGACTCTTAGTAAATTGGCACCTATTGAAAGTTCCCAAACTTTTAGCAAACTTAAGCGACTGTGTGATCGCTTTCCGCTTTGCCTAAGACACTCCGAGCAACGGTTTGCATGTATGCACAGAACCTTATTTGGTTCAGGACCGAGCCGAACCAAGTCCTGTTCGCGCCGCACCGCTATCACTAAATGGCGAATGCGGATTTTGAAGTACAGTAACGCACCACGCGGTTCCGCGTGTTGATCTGCTCGCGATCGCGACGCTACACGGCCGCAGCATCGCGTGCAACGATCAGCTGCGAGCTGCCACCTGTGCTACATCGGTGTTTCAGGGTTTTTCAAACGCGTTGGAGGCCGGGCTTTGCGATTTTTTGTTTGAGTTGCTAGTTCACCCCATCGCTTGCTTTGGTCTTTTAGAATTGTCGATCACTTAAAGACTGTAAGTGTCACTAGCCCATCGTTTTACTATGGACTTATTATATACCAACTCTGCTGCTTTATTTGGAAAACTAGTTGAAGAAAGGCTCACCTGTTTAGTCAATCAACGAAAGCACAAATTTGCAAGGGTAAACACCATGCAGATTTACTCTGGTTCTTCAACCAACCTTCAACTACTTCATATGGATTCATCTCGCGAGAGAGTTTCAATGAAATCCACAGACTTTACTACATCTTATTTCGGTTCGTTTACCATCCCTGGCTCCAACCTCTAGGCGATCGCGCGCACGATCGCCACAACCAGTTATGCTACATGCCGTGATGTCTCTTCGCTGATACGCACTCTGCAACACAACAACGCGCCGCTGGAAATCGCACGTCGGGGCATATCCTGAATGAAAAGGGCGTGCGTCGAATTGGACGGTGGCGAAGCGTGACGAGTGGCGCCGACTTTTATGCGGCAATATCTTTACCTCAATTAACACGCCAAGGCCTACAACAGTGCCGATGGCCGACCGCGCGTCGATGGTTAATCGCACAGTTTTTATCAAGAAACACTGTGAGGGTCAACGGTGGTACCTTTTCGACCAGTACCGCTTCAGCTTGAATCACATCCGAGACATTCCAGATTGGTCACGTACATCCACAAAACCTATCCAGATATTGTACGGGGGGCGGACGTGAATACTGGTAATCAATTGTGTCAAATCTCATAATCAATTGTATGCTGTGAGATAATTTAGTAATTGTACCGCTCGTTAGGAGCAATTTCGCGCTCATCAATGCACCAAGATCACAACGATAATGATCTGCGTTTGCACAAATTGCCTCCATTTTGCTCTTATTTCAGACTTTTTTTCCCACAAAGGACAAACCGATCCGCGACAAAGCTTTTAGTTTGGCGGCTTTACTCGAGGTCACTGGTGGCGAACATCGCTTGGTCGACTGAGGTTTGCATCGTAATCGCAATCCATAAACTGACGAAAGTAGATCAGTCACCAAATGCAACTGGACCACTGACCGCCATTCATGAGATCCGCTTGAGTCTGCATCGATCATTAGTCTGGTGAAGCTAACCGTGGTACTTCGTAGGAAAACGATATCAGTGAAAAGTGTAAGCTCCACTGATTTCACCCACTTGCGGGCGGCGATTTATTCCGTACGGATTATGCAATCGCGGAGGATTCCGCGTCGGGGTTGCGGTCACACTGACCGGCAAACGTCACGTGCCGATGCGTTTTTCGTTTGATGAAAAAAGTCGTCCATATTCCCTACACAAAAATGCGACATAATCCTTTAAAACTTGCCCCTCTCTGTTGCACTGAAAGCATGCCACCTATGCGACCCATATTCGCACGGGTGTTACACAACACGTCGGTTGAATAGAATAAACGCCGGTAGCCTCTTTTTGCCGATCGGGCGTGAAAAGGTGTCTGCCCTGTTGTAAAATAAATAAAACCCATTTCTCTTCCAGCATTCCTCAGTCCACCCATGAAAGGGCAATACAAATAAATATGTAATACAACGCGTATGCTGCAATGGGAATGGGATGGAAAAATTAAAATGACATCTCATGCTCACGGCGCGCCACTTACGGTGCGTACCGATAATTTGTCATGGGTGCAAAATTGGGCACCGTGTTGACAGTGTTTGTTTTGCAAGGAAATGACATAATTTTCAACGACCACTATCAGCCGGCGAGATGAAACCGCTGGGGATGATGATACTCCTTTGTGATAACGGCACAAGATCGAACAGGTCGATTCATCTTCATCGATGTTTGGGCCGAAATTGAGTTTTCGGCATCACCATAGCACACCATCGCCACAGCTCTGCTCGTAATGCATATTTCTTCCATATTTGCGCATTTGTGAAGGCAAGGATGGGCCCTCGAAGGCATATGGACAATCGCCAGTTCAGCATGCACCTCCGAACGATGAAACTGCAAAAACTGCATAGCACAACGGGCCTCAAGGACGACTTGATGACAACCGCACCATCTTCTGAGCAAGATGGTGCGGTTGTCATGGAGAACAAAAACATCCCTTCCATCATCGCCGCGAACGGTATTCTCGAGCGACCGTTGCTGGAGTGAATCTGCACAGTGTTAACTGCGCTTTTTTTTCCCCCTGTTCATTTGCACGCTGTCATGGGGAGCGTGATCAATGGAAGGGACTGAAAAATAATTATAGTTGGTCACAGTGCTGGTGGCGACATAAACGGCAGAAAGTATAACATGAAAAATATCATAATTTGCTCAATAATATTCATACTTTAACAAACTTTCTTATATATCTTATTACGCGTATCAAAACCCTCCAATGCATGTGTATCGTGTTTCCACTACGGCAAGACTTTGACCTCCAGGGAAGAAACTCGATATAAGCGGGTAACCCTGTGGTCAACCAACACCGTTTGTTTTCAGCGACTGATAAGCAACGTGAACTCCAACACGTAGTCCTCCACATTGCTTGTTCAATCCACCTTCATGCTACGGTAGACAACGCACATCTCAAGGCCCCGCATCGGTATATGCTGCAGCCGCCGTCCATACAGCTTCCTCAGAATGTCGGCGCACAGGGCGTCAAAAAGGGGTTCGAGAAATAACTTTTACCAATTTGCTGATATCTGCGGCAACCCGAACCCGGCGAGACATTAAAAACAAAAAGCGATAAACCCGTTCTCCTTTCATGTTCAGTGCCACTTTTTGGTAAAAAAGCACAACGCCAACAGTGACCTCCGGCTTGCAGTCCGGGGTACTGTTTGCGGCCGGCTGGGAACAAGTGGAACATGAACCCGAATTTATACCGTTTTCAAGGACGGTGTAACGTGTAAGCGCAGATTGTTTTCTTTCATTAAGACATTTTCATATCGAAGACTTTTACTTTTACTTGCACACATGCCGCACGTCCGACTGCATCGCGATTTCATAATTCGCCGTTCGTCCTAACAGCTGCACGCGAAGATGCCAACGTGCACGGATCGAAAATTGGACCATCGGAGTGGAGTGTGTTTCGATGTCGATTATAATTATGTCAAGGCTGTGGTTTGTGTATGAAAATGTGAACCCGATGCATCCTTCTCGTGTGAAGAGGCACAGCGCACAGGACCGGTTAGGCCTCTCCTATGCTTTGAGGACCGATATAGCAACGGGTTTTTTTTTCTGCATCCCCGCCGGTTCGAACAAAAACCTACCAGACTGCGAATAGACGACCCCAAAAGCTCCTATAACGCGGGCACGAGAAGCAAAAACAAACGGCCTAATCTTCTGCGGAATGCCCGAATCTCGCGAAATGCTGCGCCCATTTCGTCATCGATCTGGTGGTATCGATTGAGGAACGTTTTTTTTATTTTACTGTGACTTAAACCAGGATCTATAAAATGTCTCTCCGCCCATGCTGAATTTAGCTTCTTTATTTTCTTTCGCATTGAGTTATGCTAAAGCGAAGAACGCACATTAGTATTCCGGAGACGTCGGCGATCGGTCTTTTTAGGAATTCTCGTCTGGGTTGTCTGGGCAAGAAAGGCAGAAAGGGTTTATTGACTCTTGTTGGCGTTTTTTATGCCAAATGAAAGTTACTCGTAGCTTATGTCATCAGTATCCAGGCAGATGGAACGATTTAACGGCGTCTCTGTATAAGATATGACGGACTTGAGGCGAGAATCAACGCTCAACACTTCAGCAGAACCTTACGAAGTGAGAACACACCAGCTTACACACCGGCTAAACGATCATTACCGTATGATGTAACTATTCATCAGGCTCGGAAACGGTTGCGAGATGACCGAGAGAGGTCGCCGAAACCGAAAGTCGACAAACCGGATCCCTCGATCGTGGTCCGTAGATCCGATACTGGCCGTATACACCGGCGTGACGGAGCGTCAGTGTTGGAGGGCCGAGGAATGCCTTCTAATCGCTTGATCGTTGAAGCGCATTCTAGCCGCTCGGACCTACGTCGAACACTGCACAGCAAGACGGTGTGGCTGAGAACTCGTTCTATTTAGGTCAGCCGGCGTTAAGTATGGTTAAGTCCACCCGAACACGCATGCATGCAGCAATCGCCCTTACCCGATTAGGCCTAGGCCCAGTAACCGGTAACATTCGGAAGTCTTCAACACTGTCACGCGGTCCGCTGGGCCTAGGGGTGTACAAATAAACAACTACTTAACCGGTGACTGGCTTGTCTGAACTTCACCTTCGGCGTGGAGTATGCAAAACGCCTTCCAGAGGAGCGGCTGTGCCAGCTCCAATCTCCAATCGCGATCGTGTGTAACTGATCGACGTACGATTTGAACAATTTGATGCGCATCGCAGCGGCCATTGATACGCGCACCGCGTCTAGTGCCTTTGGACACGCGTTGCGCCCTACGCGGCTCCGATCGGATGATGGAGCATGCTGCTGGTGCTGGCGAGAACCGCATGCAAGACACGGACACTTGGCCAAGTAGGCTCGCGATCGACGGTTCACAGTCGAGCCCGCCAAATGCCGCGCGCACCGGTCTGTCACGATCGCGAGGACACCTGAAACGACGTGCGCGCTTCAGCTCTCTCTTTCTAACGATCTCCCCCTCACTCAACGAGCAGGGCAATGTTGTGGAGGTACCGCTGAAGTCTTTAGATGATTTTAGACTCACAAGTTGTTATCCCCGCCTCAATGAAAACCGGAGTCACGATAGGAGGGTTGCACTAGGCGCCCGAGAGTTTTGTTGAATTAGTTGCATTTTGCTTTTCACGCTGAAAGGGTAGTTTTTTAGAAGAAGTGAACCGTATCAAAGCTTCACACGGATGAGCTAGACCTGGCTGGTGCATCATTGCAGATAACAAGCAGCAGTAATATTTTATTGAAAGTGCAATGTGAGTGTTAAAAAAGTGTAATGCGTATTAGACGAGTGCTATGATTTATCTCAAGGATGTTTTATGTAATTAAATAAAAATTTCGTTCAACCAGTTCGAGATTCGAACCCACGATGGTCGGTGTACAGGACAGTGCATTTACCATATACTGTACCGGAGAAGAGAGATCGCCGCGATTCAAAACACGAATATACTTATCGGTACAGATAGTGATTCGCAACAGCGCTTTATAATTTTTCATGCTTGTTAATAAAACCTTAGCATTCAAAAAGGCATGGTATAAATTATTAACCAGCATGTGACCTAAAACTGTGATCATCCATAATAGACAGTGTTGGTTCTCTCCTAAACTACTCATTTACGATCATAAATATCTCGATAGGTAGCAAGGTCATTGTGTTGAACGCTCCCTGTCACTGAAGACCGTTAATTTAACCCCAATCTAAAACATAAACGTGATGTATTATCGAGTCCACTGCAAACAGGCCAGATGCCTGCAGATGTTAGACCCCAAAGATGTGATTAGTTCTCCGTATAAAAAAATGCTCAAAAGCATGACTGACTTGCGTGACATTCTTAGAGACGCAAACATTAGGGAAGTAGCATTTGGACTCGCTCGTTGGCACGAGAATATCAAAGGCTAATTTTTGACATTTGGGTCTAAAACCAGAGAACGGTCATTGAAAATAGAACTAATCGTTACTAATGTATATACATTTCCGCACAGTTTTTTTTGTGTTTCATGCAACAAATTCACATCTGGCATTTAACGAATTTAAAACGGTTGAAAAAAGCTTCACACACCTGGAGCTAATTCCACCACTCCTTAGAACTGCCACGGCAACGAATCATAATGCATATAATGATGTCGATCACTCCATCCGATCTCGGCTTGCACTTGAGCAGCGGTAGCCCCCCAGGTCTTCGGTTCTGACGGACGTCGTGATTGTTTCCTTATTGCGCAATGTGGCCAGTGTCTGCATGAAAACAAACGATAGAAAATTGCGCACACTCCAATAAATCGCACAATCGAATCGATCATTCCATCTTTGACGTTCGTGCGGGATTTTGCAAGACAGTAGAGTCAAACATTTCGGGTATGCGAAACCTTCACACTGAGCAAGGATGGCACGATCGCCAAAAAAACCCATCCGTCGTTCGATTTATTGGCCGCAGGGTAATAGAGGAATGTGTGTGTGAAAAAAAAACCTGAAGCATCCTACCTGTACTTCCATTACACGTGATCGCCTTCATTAAGATATCACCTCGTTCTTTCGGTTCAATCCGGTTCGGTTCGGTTTACCCACACAGATGACCCCGCGGACACTGACGGACGGCACACGATGGCTGGTTCATCTGCTAATGATGTTTTTGTTGGTGATCAGTCCGCCGGCGCGCGGCCAGCTGCCCTCCACGGCGTCGTTCGTCTTCGAAAGTCTGTTCGACGAGCTGAGCTTGCTGATGCGCACCGGCGCTAACGCCTCCGTGCCGATACCCGAGGCGAAGCGAATTCGAAAGGAGTACGATTTCGTGGTGATCGGTGCCGGTTCCGGTGGCTCCGTGATGGCGAATCGTTTGAGCGAAGTGTCCGACTGGACGGTGCTGCTGCTCGAGGTGGGCAAAGAGGAGAACCTTGTCTCGAACGTACCACTCACGGCGGGATTGACTACGGCTACTGGTGAGTCCTTGATCAGATTGGAGGTACGGTCTCAAGATCCCACTTCTTTAACACGCTGTTGTTTTATCAACTCGTAGGTTACAGCTGGGGATACCGATCCGATCCGATGCGTAATGCCTGCAAGGGTCTCGAGCAGGGTGTTTGTTATTGGCCCAAAGGACGCGGTTTGGGCGGTACGAGTCTAATTAACTTCTTGCTGTACGGTCGTGGCCATCAGCGTGACTACGACGAGTGGGAGCAGGCAGGCAACTACGGCTGGGGATATCGAAGCGTCCGCAAATTCTTCGAGAAGGCGGAGAAGATCAAGGGAAAGCATCATAACCCGCACGGTTACCTGCACATCGAGGAGAGCTCGTTCGAGACACCGATGTTGAGTCGATACATCGAAGCCGGCAAAAGGTTCGGCTACCGGCACATCGACCCAAACGATCCCGTTCAGCTCGGGTTCTACAAAGCCCAAGCCACGATGGTCAATGGTGAGCGTTGCAGTGCGGCCCGCGCCTATCTCAAGCCCGTCGGCGGCCGTCCCAACTTGGACATCTCGACACGGTCCTGGGCCACCAGGATTCTGATCGATCCACTCACGAAGAAAGCTTTTGGGGTTGAGTTCACCAAGAACAAACGCACCTACACCGTCCATGTGCGAAAGGAAGTTATACTGGCGGCCGGTGCCATCGCATCACCGCAACTGCTGATGCTGTCCGGAGTTGGGCCCCGTGAACATCTGGAAGAGATGGGCATTCCGCTTGTCAAAGATCTACGAGTGGGCTATAACCTGCAGGATCATCAAACACTCTCCGGGCTAGCGTTCACCGTCAACCAGCCGGTGACCATCCGCGAGCGAGACATGCGACGACCGGCCAACTTCCTGCCCTATCTCTTTGGCCGTCGTGGCCCATTCACCGTACCGGGCGGTGCGGAAGGCATCGCTTTCGTCAAGATAAACAACTCAACCTCACCGGACGATTATCCCGACATGGAGCTGGTGCTCGGTACGGGCGCTGTCAATAACGACGAGTCTGGATCGCTCCGTCACACGTTCGGCATGACGCGCGAGTTCTACGAGCGTTCGTTTGGCCCAGCACGTGGTCGGCACGCGTTCGGGATAGCACCCGTCCTGATGCGACCCAAGAGCCGTGGTCGGGTGTGGCTCAAAAGTCGCAACCCGTACCGGTGGCCGCACATGGAGGGTAACTTTTTCGACCATCCCGACGACCTTGCCACCATGGTCGAGGGTATCAAGCTGGCGGTACGGATAGGTGAGTCGGAAAGCTTCGCGCCGTACGGTGCGCGGCTGCTCACCACCCCGTTCTACGGCTGTGAAAAGCACCAGCATCGATCCGACGATTATTGGCGCTGCTGCTTGCGACTGGTTGGTGCTAGCATTCAACACCAGTCCGGAACGTGCAAGATGGGACCGTCTACCGACCCGGACGCGGTAGTCGATCCCGAACTGCGAGTGCACGGCGTCAGCGGATTGCGAGTGGTGGACGCTTCAATCTTCCCGGTCATACCGTCGGCTCACACGAACGGTGTTGTTATAATGATCGGTGAGAAGGCGGCCGATATGGTGAAAGACTTTTGGAACAATCAAATTCGGTAGAGCCGATTCTAGTGGTATCTCGGCACACTTAAAACGTCAAAACGAAACTAGTCATACTGGGATTACTTATACGTGTTCATTGACCGGGAAGAATTGTACAATAATAGTCTATAAAATAAAGTTTAATATAAAAAATCATGGTATTAGCTTTGAAACCAAATATTAAAATACTGACCTTTTCTTATCGACTCTTCTTCTCTGCCTTTTTAACAAAATTCCTTTCTTTCCAGCATGAACAAGCTCCGTGAGTAGAGAATGAAAAAATGTTTTTCATCTATTTAAATTTGTTCACTTAGGTTCGTTAGTTAAATATAAATACCACTTGGAGTTTGCTTGATTATTCACGCACGATCACATTAACATTGCGATCACATTAACTCTTAGCATTTTATAAATATGATTGAGATTTGTCTGGCCAATAACACATAACATACACACACACTGTACTGTATAGGTTCTTAGCATCTAAACTACGATTTTCTCTCGAATGCTGAGATTGTTATTTGCTTTGTGTATTAAGGTTTTATTCTTATACTAAAACTCTCATATGAAGCTTATTGAATGTCCGCGTGGTCTATGGAAAGCGTCTCCCACAGCTAGCACTGTCCGCCAAAGTGAAACGGAAACTATATTAAACAGAATAATAATTACCTCGTTGGCAGCATTGAGATACTGTGCGCAATTTCTAACTTCTTATCTAACTACTGGAATTATACACGGAACTTTGCGCCATATATGTTGTTAAGAAGCTAAACGTGTCGCTAAAAAACGTTAAGCTAAAATCAAATTGTAATTACAGCATAATTAAATATCAGAAATGGCTCAAATGCAAAACAAAAAACCAGTCATTATAAAAACGGGCAATTTTGATACAACTACATCCAGTATGATTGTGCCTATACCGATCCCAAACTCAATCCTATCACTAGGTTTTAGAATCATTCAGCCAGGCAACGCACTAATCGGAGAATGTAGACAACAGAAACTAAAACTGCGGCTCAGTACGCTTCCATCGTCGGCTTATCGTTCGCCTACACAACAACTAACATCAGCCTAAACGGTTGGCATACAAATTCAGCAAAAGCTATATCATATGCTTATATCTCACGATAGATTGATTGCTTATTGAAAGAGCGGCATAGCACTGTAATGTATTGATAAATTGGACGCAGCTCCATGCTCGTTTGCGCTCGTTTTACCAGTAGTTTACCGATGAAATAGTGTCGAATGTAGGTTGCAAATACGATTGCATGCTTTCTCTTGCTTGCTGTTATCATGTTCAAATGCAGAAAAGAACGAAACTGATGGCCGTTTAATGCTCGAATGCATGTAAAATAAATAAGAAAAAAACACGGGCCTCAGCCGCCGGGCCACGTGGGCATTACGAAGCATAAACTTAACCTAATTAATCTACGACGGAACTGATACGAGCTCGCGCGCCGACACACACTCACCCTTCTTGGATGAGGACGGACGCACATAAGAACGCGAATGAAACGAACGTCTTCGAGAGCAATCGAGAAAGCAAGAGAAAAAAAATTCTAGGATGGCCACCGGGGAAGGCAAAGTAATCATTAGTTGTAGCGCATTATTCCTTGTGGAGTCTGGTGACACGGATCAGAAGGAAATGGGAGCTTTTTCTTGCCAGCTCACTTCTGCACCGTCACCGTAGGTACCGCCGTCGGTAGGCGTTTGTTCTGCGTGCCGTAAAAATGGGACCGTAGCGACTCGTTCTCCGGATTCGCCATCACCGAATCGATGAACGCGTTCGTTTCCTCTTGCAGCTGGGCTAGCCGCAGCTGCAGCTCCTGGTTGCGCCGGATCAGTTTCACCGTCTTCAGCGCGATGTCGAAGAGCCCTTTGTGGTTGTTCGGGTGGTGAGGTACGTTCGGGTGGTGATGGTGCAGTGGATGATGCGGGTGGTACGACCGGGATCCGGAGAGCACCGCGTACGCGGACGAGACGCTACTATCCTCGCGGAACCCATCATCGTCGAAGTCGGACATACTGTACGAGTTGCACCTAAAATAGGACGGAATGACACCGCGTTAGTTGAAGGCTTGCTTCGAACTATTTGCTACACAACTTACCGGCAACTAATGATACTTCCGAGCGG
Organism: Anopheles dirus; assembly: GCA_000349145.1. Taxonomy (NCBI): domain Eukaryota; kingdom Metazoa; phylum Arthropoda; class Insecta; order Diptera; family Culicidae; genus Anopheles; species Anopheles dirus. The sequence goes on from KB672979.1 coordinate 6,713,277, forward strand.
CGAGAAATCACAGTTCCTATCATCCATCGAGCTCGAACAACCGCTGGAGGAGACGCTCATCGATCGCCGGCTCCGTAATCGATGATGCCCGGACGTACTTCCATCCTCTGTGTCGATGCTATCCTGCTGGTCACTGGATTCGGGGCTAGTTTCACAGCCAATGCCGGTGCTGTTGTTGCTGAGACTGCTGCCACTGTTACAACCAAACTCCATCGACGAGAACGTGGACGAGTTGGTCGTATCGTCCATCTGCGCTTCTACGGCACGGCTTGTTGCCGTTCCTCCACCACCAGGCCGCATACTGCTGCTCCGTTCGTAGGGCGTTCGACAGCGCACCGATGATTTGTAGGAGGATTGCTTCTGAATTTTTCCAACTGAAAGTAGAAAAAAGATACATTTAGAGACTCGTTTTGTGTACAACCCAACGCTCATTCCAACAATCGTGCTTCGATATAACTTCAGAAATCACAAACCGCTCAGATTATTGCATTCGCAGCTAATCCGCAGGTTTGTTTAGGTAATCATTCGATTCTACAATGTAAAAAATAACGTTGCAAAAATTCCCTCGCAGCACGTTTTCAAGCACATTGCATATCCCGAACGCGCCCCTCTCCCGGTGACACCGTATAGCATATACAGCACCCAATGCGAGCGCCATAACGAAGCAAAACAAAACAACCATTACATAGGCCGGTCGATCGCTCACACGGAGCCCAACCGTACGGTCGGTTCCCGGTTACAAATGAATGCTCCTCGCCTGTCGCTACGTTCTGGAGCGAATCCGAGTAATAAATACCAAGCGTGTGGAGTGGGTGGGTAGGCGAACACATCACACCCCCGCGGCCAGCGCACACCACTGAGTGCAAGATCACGTTCTGGGCCACTGGAGAGGGAAGTCATGCTTCGTACGAAGAGTTGCAGTCTGCCCTGTTGCCATCGGCAAATCCGCTGCGAAGTTGCGAAGTGACAGTGAGCGTTATGAACGTAAGGGGTTATAAAATTTCGGACAGGCATGGCGGTTCCTCGACCAGACCACAATTGCACATAAGTGAGAGGGATTAATGTTCGATACTTTATTCACGTAACCCGGCCTAGACGACACAAACAAGGTTCTGAGTGTATAATGAAAACAAGACTTCGGACTAAAGTCTTATCAGACCACGCACAGCACACAGTAGCGTGATCCCAGGGGCCCCTTAACTGCATCGTTTAACCTGTCTCCAGAGCGACTTGAACCCATTCGCACCCACTTAGCAACGATTATCTCCTCGTGATTGTCCCTATGGGTGTTTACCCAATCCGTCCATTGGGGTCCATTCACCTTTCTGACGCACCAAATTTTCCCACTGCGGTGGGGGAGGCAAGACTGCCGGTTATAGCAAGCAATTTTCCCACCGGTTCGGCGATCGTGCCACATAGATACCGTTGTGTGATCCACGCTCATCCCTTCATCATCAACGCGGTTAGTACGGCACACCGCGTCCGAACACGTAAGCCGTTTGCAAACGTTGCCCTCAGACAGCGGCCGCCAGCCGCGTGTACTATCGGAAAGGGCACGATTGAAAAAGTCCATCCGGCACACAACGTGCAGCAGGTCGCGTTGCAACACGTTTTCACACTCGCGCGTCCGACCGGCCCGACGACGGCTCCCGGGGGCCACGTGGACGCAACCGTGGTCGAGAGCGAGAGAATCGGTTCCGCCTGGCCGGGCCGAGCTGTAAAGCAGTCACTGTATGCGTGTGTGTGTGTGTGTGCCGCAACCACTTCACCGGAACGGGGGTGTGAGTTGTCGATACAGCCCTCTTCCGAAAGGCAGGAAGTCACACATTTACCCGTCCGCACACAGTGGCGACGTCAGCTGCCTTTAAGTGCAGAGTGCAGGCCAGCGAGAGAGCGTACTCACTCACATATGGTTGTGACACGCACGGATATCGTGGGGAGGGAGGGACCTCGAGACAGGACGCTCAAACCACGTGCTCGGCCGGGTATAACACGCGTGAGGGAGCAACACTTTCGTGCGAACATCTGAGCGTTCAAAGTCGGCTCAAACCCGTACCCGTACTCTACTCAAACATCTGGAACCGGGCTGTAATGAATCTCGGCCACTTGCGTCTAAAATGTTTCGATGCAAGATTTCTGCCTTCTTTGCTTTGTGCAAACCTGCACCAGATATTTTATTTATTCAGATTTCCTTCATCTTCTCATCATTCCTACCCCAGAGCACATTCGTATTGCGCTATATTCACGGGGCCCCTAGCTCGAGCTGTTCCGAGTCACGTGTTTGTTTTGTTTACTGACTTCGGCAGTATGTTTTCCGAGGATCTAGAGAAGCCGTGGGATCTGAGGTGGGATGTGGAAGTAAGCTGCTTCCGAGGTTGGGCTGATACTACAATGTATAAACGATAGATTGACTCATAGCGCGCTCAACCTCGAGCTACTTAGTCTACACTGCAAGTCTTGGTTTGAAATATATCCTTTGTTACCAACAAGAGTTGTTATTATTTCGTGTCATCTTCGTCCAGATCAGAAGTTGACAAGACGCTGTTCTAGTATTTGTCTATCGCCGTTGTATTTTGGCACTAAAATTGTTTATATTTCTTGCATCTTCAAAAAAATTTAAAAGAAAAAAATAAAGCGTATATCATTATAAAAAGTACTCTCAAAGTTTTGCAGCTGTATCACAATGTTGCTGGACCAAAAAATAACTTCTAGCTTCTTCCAAGTTTGTCGATATTCGTCGATCTCTAGATTATCGGCATGAGACTGATCGGTTCCACGAATCTATGGTAGAATTCCCACCCTACTTTCCAACGCTTTCTTCCACCGAACTTCCTCCAGCTTGATGCTCAAAATAACATTTCTCTACGTCTTATCTTCGATTAAACCACACGCGTACCTGACGCCTTCCTCGGGCGTTCGGCCATTGACGTCATTTCGGTCGAAACATTTCCTGGCTAAGGCCCAGACCAAATGGCGAACGCCCCGGAAGTGAACGTGCGGTGACGGAGATGGTGTGGCGTGGCCCTCGCTGAACGTTATACGGCTGGAACGCTCCGTTAATATCGCAATCGGTGTACACTCTCTTTAAAAACCGCACACGTCCGCGACCGTTCATCACGTGTACCGACAAGTGATCGGATCTTGACCGGAGTGGCGTTTGAGAGCAGGACAAAGGAGAGTGCACTAGAGCTGCACCACGTTCCGATGGCGAGTCCTCCTGTTGGAGCCTGTTGTTTGTGTCGATTCTTTTGGAACCGTCCCTTAAAAAGCACGACATAACTTCCTCTGCCCTGGTGGGATTAAGGGCAGGATTACGGAAAACGCATTCCGCAAACCTCAAAGCAAACAGTGGAAGAACTGGGGGCGTAAACATCGAATTACGTTTACATAACGAAACGAACCGATTGGTCGTGTGGTACGAATTTTCGCGCAAATAAGTGGAGCCCTCCATCATCATCGTTTTCTCCCCAGACACACCCGACGACTGAAACGACAGACGTCGGTTCGATCGGTTACAAATTGTCTCAAGTACGCGAGACTCTTCCAGCAAACTCTCGCCCCAAAGGCGGAGAACTTTTACTTTCGTTCCGTCGAGACTCTCCAAACAGTCGCTCCACACAAACTTGTTTGCGTCTTGTCTTTTACGCAAGATCCGCCGGCTGTACGCTGGATGGGGAGAGACCGCGGTCTCTCACACGTCCGTCAGCAATGAATCTAAAAACGAGACAAAAAAGCAGTCTCAGTGACGGGAGAGCACGTTGATTACTTCGCCGGTGGAACAGCAGCCGCATGGCTGGCGTGCGCGCAGCAACACACCGTATACACAGCACTTGCCAATACACGTGACGGACGCGCCATGAACTACGCGGACCACAATCAGGCAGCCAGCCAGCCAGCACCGGCTAACTAAACATTTTACGCCTCTCGCCTCCACCCCTTTAAGCTTACGCCTTCGCCACTCCAGCGGTGTGAACAGCGATCGTGGTTTATGGAGAGTAAACCCGGCGGCTGCCGCTGCTGCTACATCAAACCCATCCGTTGTGTATTTGCATTTGGGAAGGTAGGTGTCTGGTTAGATCATCTATCTTTTCCGTGTGCATGCATCAGATCGGATTCGAAACCAGGTAATGATCCAGCTAGCTGGCTTGAAAGTGATCGATTCACACTCGATCGTGAGCCTCCTCCCCGTCCAGTCTAGGCAGGCGCCCGTTTCCGTTTCAATTTGGGATTGTTCCATCGCACTCGTCGCACTGACCTACCCCAACCGGAGGCCGTCGTTCGCGCCGTAGATCACACACACAGCCTCCGGCTAGCTCCACATGCCGCTATTAATCTGTCACTCACGCTATCGGGTGGTTCAGATCGATTGATCTTAACGATCACCACCAAACACGTGCTCCACAGTAGCTGGGCACGATCCAATCACGTGGAATCGTCGTGGGCCGCTCGGACCGGCTTTGTTATCGCAATTAGCACCGAAACACTTTTACCTACCATAGTTTATCACGGAGAAGTTGGCAACCGCCAACGGAATGCTGGTGCCGCTTCCTACTGACGGTGTCTGTGGTGGAGGCGCTGCCGGTGGTGACAGCGGTGGCGGAGATTCGGCTCGGGATTCCGATGGTGACGGCGGCATTTTCGTCATCGATGACAGAGGCATCTCGGGCCACTGTTTTAGCTGGTACAGATTGTTGGCTCCTGCAAGAGAAAGTGCGATTGGAATCGTCAGTATGGGCAGCAAAAGAGATTTCGAGCTGCTCGACCTGTGAACCTTACGAACGCACACCCCTATCAGCGTTTTATTATTAATTTGCTTTTATTGCGTTAATTCTTCTTTTACGACTGTTTCCAATGAACGCACAGTCTGACGCAGATAATCCGGTGTACACCAAACGACACCGCAAAAGTAGCAATATACAAATTGAAAAGTAAAACAGCTTCCACTTTATCAATAGACACATGCAAGTCAAGGCAGAGCTCTCACACGGCCGGTGGAATCTACGAAAAACGAAAAAGCGCTCAACAACCGCGATAAAGCGAGGGTTTATTTTAGTTAAAAACATCGTTATTTTCGTTGCCATTTTGCCAAGACGCCGCCGATGGATTGGCTTCTTCTGGAACGCAATGACCCCAATGAGGAGACTGTAAAAATAGTGCTCCGCCAGCATCCTGGACCTGATGCGAGCATCACAAAGCTGATAGGATTGACAGACGTGCTACAGAATGTACAGCTAGTGCATACAGCTATGCCTGTCAAGAGCTAGATCAATGTAACCATGGCATGGTATCCCGTCATCCTCAATCAAACGGTCTAGCCGAAAAGTGTGTGGATGGATGATGGTTTGGTCTTTCCAGATTACACCAACGCCTTACCAAAATATTTGAAATGATATTGAAGATATGAAACTACAAAGGTCTAAACATTTACCCACGCTCAGGAACAAATCTTCAATAAAAAGAAACATTATTCTACTCTTTGCCCAATCCGCACATTAAATCCGTCTGAAACAAGTTCTTATTACGTTTTGCTTCGTTTACTTCCACCTACAGGAAGTGTGCTCATTTTTCAACTTTCCGGCCATGGCAACCGCAAACACTTTGGTCTTCGCAGAGTTCATCAACACTTACCTTCTCCTCCTTGCACGGGTGACCACGGAAGAGCGTACTTCCGGTTGGCGACGAACTGGAGAGGATACGCCTGTTAGCGAAAGCCAAGATTGACTAAAACGATACTCCTTGGATGGGTGTTGAAGTGCGGTCGCTGTTGTGAATACAGACGCACACACCGTTGCACTTGCTTAGGACGCTGTCGGCTAGCGAAGACAGTACACGGCGCGACACAACACAGCAGGCACAGATCAAAACACACGATACATCAGCACAAGATTTTCGGCACCACCACCGTTGCCGGGCAGAGGGGTGAAGTACGTGCGAGCGCGCGCGCGCGCGGAAATTCTCGGAAACAACCCCTCCGTACCGCAGCCACACGCACACTTTTCGCGCGGCACAACAAAAATGGCCGATACCGAAAAAAAACTCTTTCGTTATGCCGATGGCCTTTTCCGCTTGCTTCACGCGCCGCAGGGTTTATTTACGGCCGCCAAATTTCGCGACCACACAGCACACAGGGCTTTTTCGGAAGAGGGTGTGTGCCCGCGCGCGCTTCTGTGTGTATGTGCGCGAGGTTTTTGTTTTTACCACTTTGCTTACACTTCGCGCACTGCGAGCGATGGACTCCGGACACGATACTCCACTACACGGCCGCGAAAGCGGTGGGATACACGGGGAGTAGGGTTTGCCAGACAAAGACCCCGCCGCCGCCGCCGCCGCTGTTGCCGCCGCCAGAAATGCACTCTCCCAAATTAGTCACAAAAAACACGCACCACAAAGCGAGCGACGGCAAACATCGAGTGCTCTCCGCGCGCCGCTTCAGCAAACTATCCTCCCCTTAGCCCAACAACACCTGCCTTTGTTTGGGAAGCGAAAGGGGTGAGAGACGGAACTCGTCGACTAATGGGCTGGTTCGATGTTACGCCAGCAGCTGCACCAAGCGTCCGAATTGCTTTAGCCGAAATTACAGCACCACAAGCACTCTGGTCACAAACCAGTCACCGGTGGGAAACACTGGAAAAGAGCTACGACCTGTACTACGAAACTCCACCACTTGGTAGGCAACTCGAGCGCCACCGATTTGCTAGACGAAAGCGGATGTTGAAACTCACTGCTGTAGCACACGTCCGTCTCCGTAGCGCTACTCTCTATTGACTGGCAGCAGCATTGACTGTGGCGGACTGGCTGACTGGCGCATTGACTGGCAAACATAAACGCAGAAAACGGTTTTCGCTCCCCATGCTCTATGTGTGCCAGAGAGCCCTTCAGCGTTTTCTCGCAGCATGCCATGCCACGGCGCTTTGGTGCTCTCTCGCGGGGTGAGCAGAACAGCTGGAGTTGTGATAGATGCGGTGGATGGGCGACTGCAAACAGGCAGACCTTTGGAATAGTATTGCATTTTAAAGGCGATATTAAAGAATTATTCAGAATTGGAACATTGATCCTATAATATTTGGAGAATGAATTGCAAAAATACCGATTGGACACTTCAAAAAGATGTTGAGTTATCAAGAACAAATCCAGCCGACACACACGGCCTACTACACCGAGCCAGCTGCGAAACTTGTATTTATGTATTTATTCAGAACGAACCGTCGACCGTTCGGAATGGTCTACGATTCTTCTAGACTGTTCCATATTAAACAAAGCCAGTCAGTCAATATTGGAGCAAATAGTTCTTGCATATCAAATCAAAGAAGCGATTGCTGGCACGCTCGCTGCAACGGTCATTTCAAACCGAACGGAGCATGTTCTAGAGAGCAAACGCGCTCTCAGCTTCGCTCCGTTCGCTTCAGTTTACCCACATGCTCCGGAGATGCATTTTTGCGTTTCTTTCTCTCACAGTATTCCTCTCTTTCTACCACACAGCATGCTGGGCGCGATAAATTGCAACAATACCATAAAACACAAACACTTCTAAACATACTCATTTAGCACGCACACACGCACACACTTTTTGCGTTACCTCCAGACTCGCCTTCTTCCCTCAGCCGCCACTTCCGGCGGAGGGCTTCCCTTGATGGAGGGCAATTTTTGCGAAATTCAACGAACCTCTCCAGCGTTCCGAGCACATCGTCGATATGGCTACACGAACCCGCGCATATGACGCTTCTGCCACCATCATCAACCGCCCCCAGCCGTTCCGCTGAATCAACAACTATGACGGCAAACGCATTGTGAGTCACGGGGAAGGCTGCCAGAACACGTGCTCGCGACACGGCGCGGCGCACTAATCACCCGGCCCGCTTGTTCTAACACGCGTTGTTCAACACGACCGCATCCTTTTACCCAGATGCATACGGCCTACCGTGTGCCTGCTGGTGAATTATGTATGTTGGGGGTTTCATTTCGTTTGGGGTTTTTTCTGCCACCACTTCGGACCGGAGGTTTGGAATCAGATTTTGGAGTGGGAAGGAATGCGCTATAGGTACATGTATCTCCTGCATCCTACATATTCTTATATATTGACCTGCCGGTTCTGTGCGGTTTATTTTGGCTGTACGGTCTTTTGGAATTTACAATTCGGTGCGTTTTTCGTTTTGCTTTCTGCCTGCCCGTCAGGTCGAGTGTCAACTGGCGAGCCGGCACGTGGCCAAACAGCGTGCATTCCCAATTTGTGGAGCTGCTTCGTCGTTGCTTACAAAGAATTGGGTGTCGATGTTGCGTTTGTTTTGCTTTGCACATCAGCCACATCGGAACGGCAGGCGGCAACTTAAACTTGAAGCAAAACAATCGCATTAATTTAGGTTAGGAATTAAGGCGGAAAGGAGCACAAAATGTGATCAAAAACACATCACAACTCGAGCGTCACAACAAAACGCTTTGACCGCTTTCGGGAACCGCTCGGCTACGCGTTCGGCTGGACGGAAACACAATTACCTTGGCTTGCCTAGCCGCCGAGCCGTCGCCCTGGTCACATCCGCCGCACGTGCCTTCCCGGTATTTTCGGCAAAGCGCGGATTTCGCATCGCTCCTCCCATTCATCTGCCGCCTGTATCCATTCGTGACTCTCGCTCTTCTCTACGCGCCGCTGCAATCGATTCGCAAACAGCATTTTCCGAGAACAAATTACACTCTTTGCCGTGTGCTGTGTTTTTCCGATGCTTCCGAGAACAAATGCCTTGCTTCTTCTGGAGGCTGTAGTCTGTAGTCATTGTTTTTGTTATTTTTTTGGGTAGACAACCTAATTTGATTCTCTGCACAGTGATCACCTGAGGGGCAGAGATTTAAATCATTTCTTTTCTCACGTTGGAGTGGAGTCATCCATAGTCATGAGGACCTTATCCCGGTGTCCTCTCGATCACGTTGGTATCGCGAGTCGAGGATAAGCTGTCTCATGTGTTGGATCTGCACCGGAACGAACGTTTTTTGTTGTTTCTAGTTCCGTCTGTAATCTGTGACCGCAGCTATGTGTCAGCTATGATATCTATCCCCTACCGTGACCCAAAACGAAGCCGCCTTTTCGCATCTCATGAATGTTTAACTCGTGTACCGGCAAAAGGTACAGAAGTCAGCAGAACGATGATAAGAACGAAGGAGAGGATGCAGGGGAAGTAGGGGGAGAGATGATAATTTTCACGTGTTAGAAGTTCAACTCTTTTTCTTATCCTTGTTTTTGTGTGCCCTGAGACAACTATTTCTTTTTTTAGCTGCAACGTCTATGCTACATCCGCTGCATATACTTTGATTCAAAAATACCTAAATTACCAATACATATTTATAAGGATGGGATAAGAACACGAATAAAAATAACAATTGATCTTTTTTCGACATATCGAGCGAGCAGGAATGCTAATATTCGATGGTTCTAGCCCTTTCATAACACTCGCCAGTTACGATGCTGCGTTTGAAAGACGATTTTGTTTAATGACGTGAAAGCGAAAACCTATAAAAGTGACATGATTGAGTTAAGTAGTCTGCATCTGTTGTAGTAGGTTCCACTTTCAAAAAATAAAATAAGGGTACTTTAACTGGTAGTTTAACTTTAACATAAATTCGACCCGCTAGTGTTAAGCAGTTTGTGCAAAGAAAGAATATGTTACTTTGCAAATTCTTCGCTCCCATCGGTCGCATCCTTGGCTTGCATAACTGCTTTAAAGCTCGTAAAGAACATCGTTTTCGAACGGCCTGTAACGTGATATATACTTGTTCGATGGCTTTTTTTAAACACAAAAGGCGTAATGTAGCCACCACCGACCAGTAGCACGTGGAACGGCAGGTTTCTGTCGGGTAAAAAGGTGCTCACATTTCGACGCGCTGCTGTTGGCCATTTCACGTTGCCCGCCAATGCCTGCAGCGGTTGCGACGGGTTGCGACCCTTTTTCTCGCACCGTTACTGCCACGCGACTGTCACCGGTGTCCGATGGCGCATCCTGGGCAGGTGGTGGTATTGTGGTGTGGCCCCCAAAGAGACACCCGACACTAATGATCTCGCCGGCACAAAGTCACATGGTTGCCGGCACTCGAAACCGGCCGGGAGATTAAAGTGACGGATGGGAATCCAGCCCCATCCTAAACACACGGCTCGGCATTGCCACCCTTTGTTTCGTGGTTCTCTTCCCGGAAGCGATCGAGCAACCGAACCGCAAGACACCCCAAAGCACCACGTGGTCACGCTTAACGAACTCGTGACAAATCATGCGCAAACTTCGAAGCTGGTCTGGTGGTTAGAGTGAACACAAACAAAAAATCCCCACGGAAAACTGCTTCCGGCTGTCGATTGGCCAATTGGGCCACGGCGGGACGACCCGGTGCATCAACACGTGGCGCGTACCCCTAATACCGGTGCGTTGGGTCACGTTTTCTTTTTTCCACAAACTGCGTGTTTCGACATACGCATTACATTGATGAACCGGCCTGGAGCAAACTCTAACCTCGCTTATCGATCTGTTTTGTACATTGATGACTTCATCAAACATTCCTCCAAAGATTGAACGCACTGCTTAAGCAAAGTATCAAAATAATTCGCTAGATTCTCGCTCGCTCTCTCTCTCTCTCTCTCTTTCTCTCTCCCTCTGCGTCACAGGAATGCAACATTCCTCATCTCTTGGCAGCCTGAAACTAGACTCCCTTTTCTGTCCTCCCACGCGTCCCTCCCACCTGTCAAACGGAGAGGAGAAACAGAAACCCAAATCACGCCGCACATTCACCCGTCGGCAGACAGCCGGCGCGCGCGTGTGTGAACCAATGTCGTGGGGCGACACGCGGCGGAAGAAAAACGGCAACAAACGAACGGAAAACAACAAAGACGGGTGACCCCTCGCGTGGGAAAAGTGGGTCACGCGAGGAAGTGAGCGGTGATGGAAACACACCACACGTGTCTAACCTGATAGGCAGGCATTATGTAACGTGGCGACTCGTTTGGAGGAAGGAACGTTGCCGGTTGGCGTCGAAGAAAGGTGCTGGCCTACATTAATGGGCCGTGCCAGTGGCGCGCCACAGCACGTGCAGTAAAGGTAGATTTTGTGTTTTCCTATATCTTTCGTTTTGAACAATAGTTCCAAAGTTACAGGGGCAATAAATGTTCTTGCTTGCATTAAATATGCATTCAAACCGATTGAACTTTGTTTCATTTTTAAATAAAATAATATTCCCTCAAGTAATAGATTATTTGAGATATATTTGAAATTCGATTGTAAAAGTTCAATTTATTTCATGTAATTCACTAGACAACACAAACTCAAACAAAAAATTGACAAATTTCTAATCCAGCTCCAGACCCACCTGATTTACGCATTTTTGCAATTTTATGATCTTAAGCGGATCTGTAACTGATTCAAAGCTTAAATTAAAAATATAACAGCTATTGCTAAACACATGTCCTATCGCTTTGTATTGTTTTAACACCCTCGGAGCTGTCTTTTGTGTGAACGGAAATGTATCGTTACTAACCCTAGTTGAAGCAATCGAACTATTGTGTTTTTTTAACGTACGTACCATATGAATAATTGTTACCTTTTATTGTGTTTTTTGTTTGTTTGTTAGATGGTCCACCTTGGTGAGAATCGGCGTACATAAGAACAGTTCGCCTGTACATGCTGTACTTAACCAAAGCCGCGCTGGCGTTCCGTTTGATGGGCTTCACGAACAGCAAGGATTTCACTCAGCCAAGACCAGCTACGGCGCACGAACACACACGTAACACACCACAGCTTTCCTTGCAATAATCGAATACCAAGCATCACTCGGACCATCTCATAGTGCGGCAGGGATGGTTCACCTCGGACTAGGAGCACTTGATTTCATCATAAACATAAGGCATGTTTCGGAACCATTCCTTATGCGATATGAGGAATCTGTATGAGGATAGAGCAAAACGTAAAAGTAAATACTCAGTACTCAGTACACCGCAGGCAACAAAAGGTACTTTAAAATATTCACAACAAAAAAAACGACACTTACTTATGGGCAGCATCAAAAAGTCACCTCCAGCCACGTTCAGCTCGTTTTCGTTGATGATGAACTTGAGCGTTCCGCTGAGTACGAGAAATTTCTGTAATTGAAATGTAAACACAAACGTTAGGACCATTCCAGTGCGGACTGGGACACGGGGTTCGTGCGTACCAATAAATAACCCCTGGTGCGTGTCATCTTCTTCTCCGCGTGCGGCAGGAATCGCAGGAAGCCAAAGTTTTCTCCATTGGAGTAGACGTAGAACGAGTACTCGATGTTATTGCGCCGTTCGAAGTACAGATGCTCGAGCGAAAGGTGCGTAAAGCCTTGGACTTCGATCATCGGCATCGCCTCCGGCCGAATCTGGCGGTTCTCCATCAGCACCATCATCCATTCGAAGGCTTTTCGCTTTTCCGTCACAATGTCCTCGGGTGGTGCGGTAGCAGACGATACGGAACTAGTAGATGGTGCATCGGTCGCCACCTCTGCCGGCTTCGAGGAGGGTTTGGATGTCATTTTTGGTCGTTTTGATGACGAAACATCCGAATCTTGCGTAACGTCTTCGTTCTTTAAGAATAAATGAAAAAAAAAACACATTTCCGAACATTAGTGGACAAATTAAAAACTCGCGCATCTATCGCTTACCGTCAAAGCTCCCGATGAAATTCCTGAATCGGTGGAATGGTCAATTCGTACGACCGGGCTTGTCATAGTCGAAGTGTCCTTTTTACTCCTGGCCGACTGCTTCTTCTTCTTCGTTTGTTTCGCGACCGACGACCCCGCACCTCCTTCCGTCGGATTTGCCGGTATACGAAACCCGTCCGCATCGAACCGTCCCTCCTCCGCCTGCTGTTCACTGCGAACCATCTTTTCCTGCTTTTCGTCCTGGTTTTTCTCCTTCTTGCCTGGAACGTTCTTCGTTGGTTTCTTGTTTTTCTGCTGCAACCGATCTCCGCGGTACTTCATAATATCTTTCACGGAGGGCATCACATACATCGGAACGCCCTTATACATATCGAGAACTTCCTTCGGGACCCGTTTGCTGCGGTGGCTTCTTCGCAAACCGTCCGCTTCACTGTCGATGTGTTGGCGTATCTCGTTGGACACATTCTTCAAATACTTCTGCACCATCTGATCGCCCGAAGCGGGGTCAGCAGTACTGGGCGATGTTGGTGACTGTTTCTTCTCTCTTGCCGTTTTTTTCTGCGCTGGTGGAGCTTTCGGCTTGTCAGCTTTCTTCTGACGCTTGCTACTTTTGCTGCCAGCCGGTTTCCTCGGTGCGTCATCGTCGTTGCGTTTGGGTAGGTCCGCCTTTTCGCTCCGTTCTACGTTGTGTTTCTCTAGACTCGGTACGTCATCGTCAGAGCCGTTGCTGCTACCAGCATCCATCTGGTTTCTGCATCCAACATCCCCCAGGGACTCCGGTTCTGTCGCTGCTTTAAGAGTCCCTGCCGAAAGACGCTTCACCACAATGGATAAAGACTTCAGTTGTGATGCAACCTGCTCGGACGGAGGATCGACACTCGTCTCCTGCGTTGGAGGCAACGGCTGGGGTGACGTATTCTGTTCCATTCGATCTTTTTCTTGTGAAAATTCTTGTGAAAACAGCTTGCGGAACGAATTTGGCTGCCGGTTCTTTGGCCTCTCTTGCGTGCACGTTTTTTCGATCGTGGCAAAGTACTGCTCCGCTTCTTGGTGCACTTTCGGTTTGCTGCGTCGTTTCGATGGTAAAACGAAAGTGGTGCGTCGTTCGCTGGCTTCATGCACATCCGAACCCATCTTGCTGTGGATCATATCGGCAGCCTGTAACATGTCTGCTGGCACATGATCGTGCGGCGAGGTAGCGCTCACGATGCGCCCGCTCGGCAATTTACAAATATTCGAACGCGCCATCGATTCACGATCTAGTACTTCATTGATCTGGCGCTTGCGGGTCGGATCGGAACGATCGAGACCCGATGCGCGGTCCGCTGTTTCGTGTTCTAGTGCGGCTTGTTCGGGTGGCCCACTGCTGCGATCGTCACAGAAGAAGGACGGTGGTTCCAAAATATCCATCATGACCGTTCGCGGTGTGTCGATGTTTGTGATAAGTTCCGAACTGTTTATCGTTTGTTGGGCTACCTCGTCGACAATCGTCTCACCTTTGTCCGACTCATTCATCTCCATCGGTGTACTTTCGGTCCAATCATCCACGATCATATTGACGACGTTGCCATTAGTACGATCAGGTTTAGTTTTCTTGGAATGATCGTGCCGTACTGGGTCCACCTGAGCGGCATCATTCGCGTTGAGCGTTGGTGCATTCGTATTCGGTACTTCCTCATCACTCGACTCGTCGAACGCGTATGATCGCGCCTTACCAAACTGTCGGCGAGATTGATCGACCCCATTCATCCCATCTCTGTTTGAAGCTCTTGTTTCTATTGGTTTATCCAATATGTTACCAACCGATAAACGAGTCATAGAAACGTTCATCGCATCATCCTCGCTTTCATCAGAGGTAACATCATCCGGAGGCGCATTACGTTGAGGTGTTATTTCACGCACCGAGGTTAGCTTTTCCGAAAAGCTCACACGATTTCTTGGCGACGCACTTAAGCCCTCCCGATAATTCTTGAGGATACTGCGACGAGTCGGCGTCGGAACTTGTGGCGTGCCGTTCGACACCGGTAGCTTTTGCACCTCTGGTCGATAGTTGCCTTCGTTCTGGAAGGTAAGATCCCTCGCAACCGGCCGATACGACGCCGAGAGCGCACATAGCGGTGTGCCTGGATTACGCGGTGATCGTCGCACTGGACTAGGAGTTTCTGGAATAACGAGGGGTCTCTGATTTTCACCCCGCGGTGGAGTGTTTTCCCGATTGCCTTCATCCAGTCCGGTACCAGGCCCAGCGTGCGGTGTCGGCGGCGGCGGCTGTGTAGCCGGTACGGGTGTCAGAATACGGGACCGTGCGCCCGACGAACGTGACGGGCCATGTGGTGTCGAGTCCACCTCGTCGTCCGCAATCGGTGAGATGGTTTCGCGCAAACTCAAGAAATTGTCCTTACTTTGCTGCGTGCTTTCGCCAGAGATCGGTGTGCTCGCTGCCGGATGGTTTGCGCTACGAATCACTTCACACTTTAACTGATTCGAACGCTTGTACTGCTGGAGGAGCGCCTTTTTCTGGAGAATCTTAGCAGTGTTGTCAGACGCACCCGTAAGCTTTACGTTGGTGCCGAGACCGCCGCTTTGCCTCGTGGACAGACTGGTAACAAATCGTGATGAGCGTACCACTGGCGAATGTATCGTCGGACGAGCCGGACTGACGAACGACGCTATTCTGTTTTCAGCCGATTGGCCTTGCGTTGGTGATTCCAGTACCACGACGCAGCTTCGAGCAGCAGCTTCCGGGCTTCTAACCACTGCTGTTTCTCTCGTGACAGCCGCACTTGTTTGGGGCACCGGTACCGGCTGCAAATGTTCTAACCTAAAGTTGATTGGATTGTCGGATCCGTCGTAAAGGCGGGTTCTGGCACCACCGCGCTTACGCTTGATGTAATCCATCAAGCGCTGTCCGCTCGAGTCATCCATTGCCGTCTCGCGAATCAATTCATCGACGTCCGACATCCGTAGATCGGGGATTCTGCAAATCGGAAAACAACATCCGTAACAGTCAATTGCACACTTAAAACGCTGCTATTAAGCACCTACCTGTCGGCAAAGTAAGCCATGGTTGCAACTGCAATTTGTTGTATTACTTAACGTGGCTTGATGCACCCATCCGCCAAATCCCAAACAACAATCCAGTCGCTCCCGAAACTTCTTCACTGTATCGAAAACAACGCTTTTCTGTGCCTATTTAATATAATTGAATCGTGCGGCGCGCGAAAATCGTGCATACGTACAGAATTTATACATTTACACTCACTTTCCACGGCGTTGTCGCTTTATTTTGCTCAAAACAACTTTGATATCCCAGCGGCGTTGCTTTGCTTTTTTTGTTTTAAATAGTCGTTACAAAAATGCCTACTGACAGCGGCAAAATCAAAACTGAAAACGTTTCCGACGGCGAGTTGGTTTCTACAACGGTCAAACGGCTTCTACAGGAGAGCATGACACGATGATAGTGCAGCTATCGTTATTTGTAAAAATGACTGATTTTATTATATCATGAAATAGCATATTAATACACTGCATATATCGTTAATCTGTTGTTAACTGTATCTTTAATATCAACGCGGTGTTCAACGTGTAGGTATAAACACAACTTACAAATGTCAATACGTTTTAATCGTTGAACAACAACAAGTTTTGAATTTTCTGTTGCACTAAGGTAAGTGCATCCGTTTTCGGTGGAACGGACAAAACACTTAAATATTATTTTAACAAACAGTAGAACACCGTATGTATAGAAAAGCTAATATCGATTTCTATCTAGTTTTGTTTTGTACGTACTTACCTAAGCTTTAAGCATTCATTTACAGCACAAAGAGAGTACAAAAATATAAAGGGCGGTAGTTTTCCTAGAGGTTCATAATTTATATTCGCGCATATTAATGGCGGATTTTTCGTGAAATTGTGGCACTAAGTTGCAGAAAACTGGAGGACTAACCTTTCTTTAAAAGGAATTTTGAATATAGTGTGTCTCATGAATAGCAATACCAAACTCTAAAAAAAAACTACACCGGAAGCTGGAGCAGCAGGAAAAAAAATGTGGAAAAGTGGGAAGTAAAACAAAAACACACCATTGATTGGCAAACAGACGTATTTATTTGGTTTTGTTCAATTCTTTACTCGGCACCGCAAATGAACGAGGTAAAAATAGGTCCTAATCGGACACCCATGCAAAACGGGAACAAAACTTGACAACGTTCTATCGACTAGCGCAGTACTGGGAGACAACAAAGATGCATGTATGAGGATTGCAACGCTAACACGAATGAGAAGCGATGAATAAATTTAAAGAAAAATGAGCAGCTAAATAAAATTAAAATCTCATTCACCACTTTCACCCTTCACCCTACGACGAGAGTTCTGATTTATAAGACATATGCTCGATGCAATACCGACAGAGGAAGGAGAAAAAACGGAACAACGTAATCTCTACGGTCTACATGCTACACAACCCGTACCCATCGCGTGTTTAGTTGACTTTGGTTTTCGCTACCGTCATGCGACACACGAAGCCATACAGCCTCGGGAAATGGAAGATGGCGAAGTAGGCGGCCGTCAGGTAGGCGGCGATCATGAACGTAAGGAACAGGTCAAACACGGCCGGCTTCACGTTGTAGATGTTGAGCAGCGCGTCCCGGTCGTCGTACAACATGAAGTCGGGTTCGCGGGCGTCCGGCTTCTCGTACGTGACCTTAACGTTGCGCAGGTACTTCTCGAACGCGTACTTCAGATCGTTGTTCTGCTGCGTCGAGCGGATGTTCAGCCACGGTTTAATCTGCTCGCGACTGATCGCCATCGAGCCGGTGAAGATTTCGCCGGCCGCACCGTCCTCAGCCGGTACGTTGTAGATGTGGCTCGCCAGTGCCTCGGCGATGATCTTCACATTGCGCTCCAGTGCGTCCAGCTGCTCCTCGACCGTGTCGTCGTCGAAGATGGTGTTCCGCAGCGGGTCTTTATGGCTCTGAAAAAAATGGAAGAAATTGGCTCGTGAATGCAACGATCTTGGACTTCGTGCTTATAACTCTCCGCACCTTCACATTCGAGAGGGTAAATGCTGGCATGCGCTTCATGCTGAATCGTTCGTGCTCCCAGGCCAGCAGCGTGTCCGCCAGGTTGATCTTCTTGTGCACGCCTTCAACGCTCACGTTCCCGTATCGCTGGGCGACGGTCCGGAGCGTCTTGTAGAAGCCACTCATCGAGGTGCCCTCCTTCGGAGGTTTCGACACGTGCATGTAAATGTTCTCGTTCGTAAGCAGCTTGCCGAGGGTATCGAGGCAAACGACAAACTCTGCATGCTGTATCTGCACGTTCTCGTCCAGGTTTGAGTCGAGCCACTTCTTCATGCCCTGGAAGTTGAGCAGCAGACCCGATTCTGACACCAGGAATATAAGGCGATACTTGGGAATGCTCGCGTGCAGCTTGCTAAACAGCTCAACAAGCGTCAACAGCACCGCAACGTCGGAATTGCTTTGGCGTGAGTTTGTCAACCCGAATGTGTCGAGATGGGCCGTCACAATGATCAGCGGTAGCTTATTGTCGCCGTCTAGCGTCTTTCCGGGTTTGAGGGGGGCCAGCTCACCCTGTACGATCGGTATCTTCGACTGCTTGTTGACCGCATGGGAAGCACCGGACACCACGACCTGGTACCCGTTGGCGGAAATCGAGCCGAAAATCTCGCTAAAGGCAGAGTCACGCTTCTGTGTGCTCTGTTTTTGGTTGCGTACCGTCGTACGCGTAACCTCATCGATGATGCCATTCAACTTCGGGTCGTACTTGGAGAAGTACACCGGAACGGGGACGTCTTGCACCATCATCGCCTGCTCCAGCAGGTGAATGTGCTAAAAGAAAGTAAACGCATACGTCACATATAGAGCAGGTTGCTGCTAATCGAATTAGATTGCGTCTGTGTCGAGTGTCGTGAAATGACTAATTTGATTAACCAAGCACCGCACATCACCGCTTACCTGCTTGTCCTCCAAACTTAGGGCGGCAGCATCTTCCGGCAGCAACACTACCAGACCTCCCGCCTTAGCCCGAATCTCCCGGAAATGGTCGATGGTCATATCCTGCAACCGGGTCAGCACACAGTGCCGGGACGTCTGCCATGTGTATAGTGATTTAGCTTCCAAATTCAGCGCCGATGCACGGCAACCTACGGCGACACATCCCATTAGCGTTAATCAGACCGTTCATTAAGGGCTCTCGGGCTCCCCTAACCTCAACCGGGCGCAGCGCCGGGACCCCCTTTCTTACCGTAAGCTACACCGTGTACATCGTACTGCGACATGCGCTGCACGCCGAACTCACTAGCGGCCAGAACCGGATTAGACGAGCAGATAATCAGAATCGGTAACGTGATCAGCAGATAGTACGGAAGGCCACCGCGGAACAGATCCGCAAAGTTATCCGCTTCTTCGAACATTGTTCACAGGTGTCGTAACTCGTCTTACGGGGCCAGCGAGGTATCGAAATGCACGGCAGCGGCTGGATGCGGTACACCTGCGCTCGTGGAAAACTTTGGCAGCCTAATGTGGCCGGCAATTTTCCGTTTTCACAGACGAAAGCTCGGAAAAGTCGTGGAAAATCCTGCGCGATGTGTAACTTACCAACAAGAAGAAAAAGGAGAGTAAAAACAATAACAAAAACAACATCAACAACAAACTGACAGCTGTCAAGTCTCTCAACTCTCGAGTCGACTTTTGCGTCCGCACAGCGGGCCAATCGCCCGAAATAGTTTAAATTTTATAACACATGAACTGAAAACAGGATTGAATTGAATTTTAATGTTTGTGTATAAATTTGCAATGCAAGAAGATCACGAAAAACCTCAAGCAGACAATTGGCGCAGCCGGTGTGAGGAGAGCAATTTAGTCTTTTTCGATTCGCACTTTCCATAGTACACCATCTCTCCAAGCAAGGAAATTCGTTATGGCGTTACGGAGGTTACATTAATGGAAGTCGACAAAGTCCACTGGCGGCAAAACTGTTCAGAACAGAACTGTTCTAAGCAGAATAGTAATGCGTAGAGAATTTGATTTTATTAAAAAAGCAAACTAACTAAAACTACTAACTAAACTAACTAAAAAGGCAAACTAAAAGAATATAAAAGGAAAAAGTAACAAAACATAGTAAGCTAAATCATGTTTGGTCGCCATCATGTTAGACTCTAGTATGCTCGCTTTAGTATCTACACGAATCTATCATTAAAATTATCCTATCTTCTTCTAAAACTTAATAAATCTTCTCAAACTTAATAAAACACCCTAAACTGTAGCGATATCAGACCTGTTTGTGGTTGTATTTGCACACTTCGATCGTTGCCATGGTGATGCCAGCGAAACAAATGTTTCCGTGTTTACATGCTCTATAGCTACCCGACACGAGTCCTTCCAGCCGTTTAGTGTGGTGCTCTGCAGTCTAGCCGAAGGGTTCTTGTGGGTCAATACGTCCATCGACTGCTGCTCTCGGTGCTCCCACGGTTGCTGAAAGTGAAAGTGTTATTGAGCGTGCAATATGTGATAAGGGGTCACTGAGATACTACACTAGAACCGCTGCAAGATGGGTTTCCATGCCGGTAGAGATTCTATTGTGGACTGGAAGGCGATGATTGGCAACGTGATTATTGTACTAACGATCACGTGCGGTGATTTGGCCGTACTGGCAAGTGCAGATTTTTACAACACGAACGAGGTGCAACTGTACGCCACGCCCGATGACTGTCGGGCGAACGAGTATTACGACCTCTTTGCCTTTAAGTGTGGTCTGTGCGACGATGGATTGCACCTGATTCCGGCCAAGGATAGTGAGTGTTTGGTTTAAAATTTTGAGCTCAGCGACCTCGTATCGATCAAACAAACAGAATCTCTTGGATGATGTTTTCAAAATTTGCCCCTCCACAAACTCCCCATACCTACCCAACCATTTCCTGAAAGAGCCTCCGCAACATAAATCTCACGCTTTGCAATCTCACTGCGAACTGCCCTTTCAGAGCTGTCCTGCACGTGCAACGAGCAGGCGGTCGCCATCCGTGACCATGACAGTGTCCTTCAGCGGCCAGTCTGCCAGAATGTGAGCGACTTCTTCGCCCAGCTACCGGCCATTGGCGAACGGCTCGACACGGTGAACTTCTGCAAGACGATCCAAGTAGGCCTGATCAATACGACCAAATCGAGCAGGAGCGTCTACCAGCGGCGTCGTACCTTCCCACCCGGCAGCGAGCGTGCGGTGTGCGAGTGCGACCTGAAGACCAACGTCCTGTACATCGAGCACGACGACGGTTGGCCCGGCGACCCGCGTGGGGCTCATAATTTTTGCATACCCCTGTCACTGTTGCGCGACGTGCAGCACTTTCCGGCATTTAGCCTGAATCGGTTCCTGTACCAGAACCGGCAGAACGCGAACGTGTACAAAAATGTCAAATATTTAATAGTGTTTTGTCATGTGATGCGAAGTATGCGGCACTGCCAGCAGCTGGCGAATCTGTGTGTCCTCAGCTTCTACAGCCTGGATCGGCATTCGCCGTGTGCCATTTTCTACACCTATCAGACGTACGACCTGAGCGCGATGGGAGCCGCCGGTATGGGCAGTGCCGGGAGTGTGCCCAGCGTGGTCAGTGCGAGTCAGAGCTATCTGGCCGGTGATGGAGCAGCAGGCGGTGGAGGTGGTAGTGGTGGTGGTGGAGGAGGTGGGTCGGTGACCAAGATGGGGTCGGAAGTGGTGCGGCCCGGACTGTTCTACCGCCGCGGGAAGTACGTAAACGAGTTGTTGGAGAAATTTCTGGACTACAGCTTTGATAGCGATGCAAATAATCAGGTATGTAACTTTCGCTATTTTTAATACGACCATTACTTACGCGACACAATTCCTTCTTTCGTTTTTGCTTGTACCGCGCGGTTTGGAATGTCTCTATTGATCGTTCTTTTAATACTCCGTCTCCGTGCAAGTCGCGTTCACTTGGCTTGCGTGACATTTATGCTTGCTTTCGTCACAAACCAACCCCAACCCAGCACGACGACATAAGTTTTGGGGACATGCTACTCATTAGTGTGTTGCGAAGAAAGTGTGTTGCGATAATGTATGCGCTATGATTAGTGGTAACGATAGCACCGTTCTGTTTAACTCGCTTTTTATGTGGGTCAAACCACGACGACCCTCCGGAAGTCAGCAGGGGAATTATTGGAACCGGGTCGTGTACTGTTTTCTTTACGGAAAATACACTATTGAAATAGATATCACCAACTGTAAGAGGTCAAAGAACTGAAGCTATTTTTTTGTGGCCCAGTTCGTGAGATTAAAGACATATTGCCTTGCCTATACCAAATGAACTTAATCGATTACCGGTCAAGTGCAGCCGCGTGCGTGATTCCGTGTGTGACCGCTAATACACCGTTGTCTCGCGGACGGGAAATATTTTCGAAGGTCAATACTAACTGATCCACTTCAATATTTAAACGACTCACATGTCCCATTCATACGGAAATTCATGCAGCATGATGTGTGTGCTGTGCTGAGTATCGTACCGAGGATTGTTGATGGAGCGGCGGTTACTAGGAGCAAATATTTGTCAGCGGTTGCTTTGGTTGCGCTTTGCGTTGGGGTGGTCTTTGGACTCGTGCTTCGTGAGTTGCTGTTTTGTGCCTAGTGCAAACCTGTTGGTAGTTAAATGCACCTTATTCAAATCACTATCCCTGCTCATGGGGGTAATAACAGTAAGAAAGAATGGCATATATGCCTTTTCGTTACTAAGGCAGTTTTTATCTGCACCCTCCGATCTGGGCCGTAATCTTTTATAACTGCTAAGTGCACCTTTAGTTCCTATGCCTCGCTTTGTCGCACCCTAATATCCTTGATCACGAACATGCAAATGTCGCCACACGAACGTCACGAATCATTGCACATGCACACATCGCGTTCCTCCTCCTGCATCCCGTAGGCCTGTCCTCTAACGAATGGGAAACGGGTTCCTTAAAGCCTTCCTGATTGATTACCATCGTTTCAGATAAACAACACGCTCAATTTCACCTTGGTGAGCTACGGTTTGCACGGTCACTTGCGGCAGTTTCGCGAAATGCGCTTCGCCGATTTGAACCTTTGCGAGCGGTACGGCGTTAGCCAGGAGCAGCGGATACGTTTCGGGCAGAACTATCGCCGCAAGTGTGTTCTGAACGTTAATCGGCTTGCGGAAGACTTCAAGGAGGTGGAGTTTCACTCGCTCTATGTGAGTTATTACGAGCAGAAAGTTCGTCTGATGCGTTCCGTACCGGTGTTGATCGGGAATGCGTTCAGCCAGAACGCTGACCCCGAACCGGACCGCTGGCAGCTAGTGAAACGATTTCTGCTGGTCGATACGATCTCGGGACTGAATGAGCTCCACAAGTCGAAACTTTACGGCGAGATCGACGTGAGAAACCAATTTTTCTTTCTACGATACGTGAAGAAGATTGACATCGAGTTCAAACTACATCCGGATCATGGCAAACATCCGAACCGGATTTCCATTCCGTTGGTGCGAATGGAGTACGGACTGCTCAACACGTCGTCCGCACAGTTTCCGCTCGCTGGTGCCACGGTCGAGTTCGAGTTTAGTATCTCGTTCACGAAACCGTACAGTTATGCGTCTCTACTGGAGGTATGTATGGACGTCGCCATACAATAGTTGATCCACTAGCTCTCTCTTACTCTCTACTTACAGATTCTTCTCCCAATCTTCATACTGCTCGCGTTTACAATGAGCGTTTTTCAAGCCTATTGCTATAAACTGCGCCAGAGCAAGCAGTTCTACGATATGGAAATATTCTGGAACTTTTTCATCTATCTCGGCTCCTACCTTGGCACGGCGTTCCTGATCGTGCTGGGGATCATTGTACTACACGCTTTCTTTACCTACAAAACGCAAAGTACAATACATCTGTTGCTGCCCCTGGACGTTCAGAACGTTGTGGAGGTGTTCGTTTACGTAGCATTCTCTTTAAAGGTGAGATGTTTGGTATTTGTGAGGATATGGTTTTAAAATTCTATTGCTTTGCAGGTCTTAAAGTTGGTGCGCGTGTTTTTCTACATGGCAAACGTGGACATTTTTTTCATCGACTGGGAACGACCAAAGATATTCGACATAAGTACCATGGGCCAACGGCTACACCAGCTGGATACACCTTCCATTGCTTCCAGTACCAACGTGAGTCAAAAGCGTAGTACTATCTCATGGATGAGCCACTTAGTTTCATGTTTCTCTCCATTTCTTACAGACAAAACCCAGCTCCCACGATAGTGTATCAGCATGGCGCAACTACTTCATAGCAAACGAATGGCAGGAGCTAGCAACAAAACGAAAGATCTCCATGTTCGCTCATATCGTTCTATTGACACTTGCGTTCGTTATATTGGGCTTCGAAAATTGGTCTTCCAACGCGTTCGATCTGCATCTGCACCGTAACGAAGAATCGCTCGGCGAGTCGGATAAAGTGCTTCTGATTGCGGTTGGCATTTTGGTCTATGCGACCGTGTATGTAGCACAACGATTGTACAACTTTCTGATACACGATCGATTTATTGAAAATGCCATTCAGCAGTTTATCGATGTTGCATCGATTGCAAACATTTCCGTGTTCATACTGAGCATGGAATCGTATGGCTACTACATTCATGGCCGATCACCGCACGGTTTCTCCGACACGGACATGTGCTCTATGATCATGCAGTTTAAGCGCGAAGAGGACAACCTCTGCGGCAATCGGGGTCTGATGCCGGGTTCCGAGCAACAAACGTACTCCATTCTGGTGCCAAAGAATCTCCGCATGTTCTACGACAAGCTGATAACGCCGTTGCGCAATTCGTCTTCGTTGGGACCCCACCAGCATCTGAATCAACCGCGGCTGATCGGAAGCGCTAAGATGAGCACGAGCGAAGTGTTCACCAGCCCGGGCGGTGGTCGTTTGGAGTACAACTTTGAACGCACGATTCTGACGTACTACAATGTGAATCGATTTTTCGCTGCGTTCGTCGACCATGTAAGAAAATAAGGTTTTTATAGGAAAGAGTTGTATGAAAAGCTTTCTTCTCTCACGCAGGCACTCAAAGACCTCGACTATATCATTCAAGAGCGAAGCATTTTGGAAAATGTTTTAAACTGTGAATTCCAGAACTACATCACGGAAAGTAGGTCACACTGGATGCTCGTAAAACTATCACTCCATCTCAGATAGTAACACCCAATACCTCCCGTTCTATTTGCAGACAAAGGCGTTTTCTACATCGACAACGGCCATTCGTTCGACCAAATTTTGTTCCACGGCAACGAGAGCATTTTCTTCCAGGTTGAGTTGCTGCTGTTCTGTTGCGTCGTGCTGGTGACGGAAAACTATTTGCTGGCCATCGCGGTCATCGGAATCGTGTACAAGTGTTTCGAGGTGGTGATGAACTACGTGCTGAAGAATAATCTTGCCAAGAAAACGCTCATCGACAAACGCTTTTTGATATAATGTAGGGTGCGGTGAGGGAAATTAAGTTTTAAAAATGTTTTGAAATAAACTATAGATAATAAAACAGATTCATCTTTTTTTCGTAAACAATACTACGACTCTGTGGGCCCATAACTAGTAGTTAACATGTGCGACACTAGATGGCGCAACACTGATAACTGTCAATGGTATGATGCCGATTTGCTGTCAAATCGTGCATGACGGACCGACCTGTACAGTGCCGTGTGTTTTGATCGAGAAAAGCGTATTTTCAGCGGCGTTGCGGAAAACTCGCGAATTTTCAATTAAACCCAACGCGCTGGAATATGTCCCAAATACAGGCCGTTCGTACGCCATCCGTGGCGCTGAGTAAATACCGTGACCAACATTTTAAGGTAAATATCAAGGTGGTTCAGCTAGGACAACAAGCGCGCAGGAAGCATGGAGTGGGTGAATGTTTGGGTTTGTCTAAATTCGAGCGTTTTCAATTGTAGGGCTCGCGCCACGAACAGGAAAAGCTGCTGCGACTATCTTCCACGCTATACGTGGGCAATCTATCGTTCTACACCACCGAGGAGCAGATTCATGAGCTGTTTTCCCGCTGCGGAGACGTACGGCGAATCATCATGGGTTTGGACAAGTTCAAGAAAACGCCGTGCGGATTTTGTTTTGTCGAGTATTACTCACGGTTAGATGCCGAAAGTGCGATGCGATACATCAACGGAACCCGGCTAGATGACCGTATCGTGCGTGTCGATTGGGATGCCGGGTTCATAGAGGGACGACAGTACGGACGGGGCAAAACAGGCGGCCAGGTGCGTGACGAGTACCGGCAGGATCATGATCTTGGTCGTGGTGGTTACGGCAAGATGGTGCAGATGGGACAACTCGGTGCTCCGTCCATGCGCGATTAGGCATTTCTCTTCGGCAACGAAAAGTCCGATTTTACTAGGATAATTAAGCTGATAACTGTAAATTTCGCGTAAGCCTATATTTAAGTGAACGGAAACGATTTGTACAACCGAACAATGGTGTGTGTTATAATTCTGTCTTTGTTGCTGACAGGGATGGCCCCTTTTTGGGTTTCGATTTGCTCTTTTTCTTCGTTGGTTTGGTCGCTTGAGTTGCTTCTCGGTAAGGATTGACGTATTCAGCCGTTCGCTGGTCTTCGTTAATCTCTTGATTTGAAAGGCCAAGCAATTCAATCGACTTTTCGTCCAAAATTTGTTCAAACGTTTTGGTGTAGATGAGAGCATCCGTCATTAGGGCTCGCCAATCGGAAACGTTCTTCAGTATGCGGTAGGACATGTCTGGAAAGTGCAGCACCATTTCAGCGAAAAGGCAAGAATTTTCAAGGAACTGTGCCAGCGCGTTGATGAGCTCCGGGAGTTTGGGAAACTCCGATTCCGACGTGACTTTGTTGCCTCGTAATTTGCCTCCTTCCTCACGGATTATCTGTTATCGATAAGGTCGTGTGAGTTATATGCTGAAATTCATATGAAGCCGAACAACTTACCCTGATGATTTCGTCGATTCCCAGCTTCATCAGCTTGTATCGTTTTCCATAATCTTCTATGGATTGAAGGTGATTTATCAGCAGTTTATGCTCCTCTCGCTTCCGGGCAAATATTTTGGAATCTTGATCGTTACTAATTAAGGAATAATAATCAATTCGATACATGATAAGGCAAACTGGATTGATAACGCGTGGTGCTAAACCACTGACGTGGCCTCTATGCGTTAAAAGAATATTCTTTCTTTGCAGAGAAAACTTCTTTATTTGAAAAGGATACAGACTTTGTCGTTGATCATTTTGCCAAAATCAAGTTCCGGTACCTGTTGAACATCCTTCGCTTCGACCAAATACGGGACTACCTTATGATCTGGTCCGGAAAATCCGGTGAAGGTTGAGGTTAGGAAGAGCACAAATAAACAATCCACAGCCGAATATGTTTTTACGCGCATTTTTTGTATTTTCCGCACAAAACAAAAGATAGTAAAAGTTTTAATTGGAAAACGTTATTTTTATGAAACAATTTAACATTCACTGTTTGCTTAAACACGTTATTTCTAATTATGGGGCCTCGGAGCAGGATCGAATCCCTAATTCCGATTCTACGGAAGTTATAGATTGGAATCGATCCAAAAGGTGAAGCTTTGCGTATCTGCTATCTGCAATTTGGGCAAATTTTTATCACTTTTTAAGCGTTTTTCAAACCGCGAGATGAAATGCAGTTTGCTTGCTCGAAGATACAATAAAAAAAAACAACAAAAAACGTAAACTTTGGGAAGGACCAATGGAAAATGACAGCCACGAAATTAGCCGGAGTTGTTCGAAAAATACGGCGCATGGTCGGTTTTCGAAGATCCAGCTGACGGTTGACGAAGTATGTTGGATTATCCGGTCTAGCAGTTGGTTGTATTGAGCCTGATTTGATTAGCAAGATTTTATCGAAAAATAAGGTAACGAGCAAATTGATTCTAGTGCGCAAACACAAAGCACAGCTTTGCATCGTGAGAAAAATCTCACTACAATAGCGTAATACCCTGACTTCCCCTATTTGTTCGTTGGTTGTCTGGAAAACCGTTAACAGTACAACAACCAATTATTCAATATCCTCTGTAGCAGTTTCATTTTATTGTCTCCTACATAATACCAAATCTTTTTTTTAATTAACAAAATAACATAAAACCTTAAAATTTTCGGATCGGATGGTCGAATGGTCAGTTGTGCAAGCGCGTGCTCTTCCACACCATTTGATGTGGGTTCTATTCTCAATTGGACCGCCTGTCCGTATGCAGGACTGTCTATTCAGCTAAGTTGACATAGAAAGCCAGAAATGGCAGGTTTAGATTAACTAGAGGTTGTTGTGATATAAATAAAAGATCCTCTAAAGCATTAAACAAATTGCCTGACGGCATTGCAAGACCGACTAAGATCGCCAATTTGTCCGGACTGATTTTAAAACATCTCAAACATCTTTGCATAACTCTCGTAAACCAATCCAAGCAGAGCAAATCGAATCCAGCACGAAATGGTTACCGCGGTGACTTTTGCGCCCGAATTGTTGGCGACATCGTGATGTGTTTGCTTAGGATCGATCAAACAACGGAATTCCCGGATCCAAAAGCGACCAGCCCATTTCCTGTCGCTGGACAACGTCGACCTGGAAGGCATTGCCGCAGCACGCTAATCGTGGTGTCCAAATTTCACATTCAAACATTACCGAAGGCTACAGTCGACGGCCCGGAAT
This sequence comes from Anopheles dirus, assembly GCA_000349145.1. NCBI lineage: Eukaryota > Metazoa > Arthropoda > Insecta > Diptera > Culicidae > Anopheles > Anopheles dirus. The sequence goes on from KB672979.1 coordinate 6,741,643, forward strand.
GATTAATGACATCGAACGATAATTGATGGTGTTTTATTGGGAAATCGTTCCAAACCAAAGCCTTATGCAACGGGTGGGTGGGATGTTCCTGGAGGGTCTTATGGAGGGACCCTTTGTACAAAGAGCGATCGGAGGTAGTTCGGAGGTGTTGTTCAAAAGGAGCCTTCATGCACCCAAATCTCGGCGATCGCCGGTGGATAAGAAAAGAGAAATGCATTGTTGGTGAGAATGAAAGTTAAAGCCAGTTTCACATTTTCCATATTGTTTCATGTTTACATATTGTTTTCTTTATTTCTTGTTCTAGCAGTTCTCCTCCCATCGTTCCTCAATCAATCAAGGTGTATATAAATATTACATATGTTGTGTGTGTATTCGTTTTAAAAGTATCCTTACTTTCTTTTTCACCCCAAAAGCCTACAGCGAGCGCTACTTTCCGTTCCCAGACTTGTTACACCATTTCGCATTTGCTTAACTTCCGTAACTTTCGTTTAACTAACTTTGTTCATTTTCCTTGCGTTTTTGTTTGCCTGTTTTGTCCACGACCGACCATTCTTCCGATGCTTCTGCCATTCTTTTTGTGTTGTTTATGCAACATATAATTTAAACCGAAACGATCGCTAACGCCAATTGCTGGCCTGTTTGCTCCAGAACGGAGCCTTTGAGTGTGTTTCTCACAGGACGCGGGCAGCGACCTATAAGGAGAGCAATAAAGTTACTAATAATAAGAGTCCTTCTTGAATCGGTTCATCTCCTGCTGCAATTATCGCACACATACAAAACAAAAAAGGGGGTAAACACAACGCACAATTAAATTAACTAAACTCTATTTTGATTCTGCTACCGACGCTATTCAGTTACAACTAGCGTAGTACTTTCCCGTTGTTGTTCTTGATGATTTTTTTTCTCATGCCTTAACACATACTGTCCGCGACTTAACCGGATCTGTCCCCGCGGAAGAACGGTGCCGTTTGCTTTTTGTTGCTGATTTCATTATGATTAATTGTATGTACATAGAACGTTCGCGGTTGGGGCATGATTGAACGCACGTGATGTTTAGCGCATGATGAACGATGAGCTTAAATGAACTTTGTGTTTGCTACATCTCGATACAAACGCTGCAAAACCTTCATATCCGAGTCCTGCTCTGGTCTGTGTTTGTCATGCAGCTGAAGCTAGCAGCGCATTTCCTATCCTTAGCAGCAGCTCCACTAACGACTTGCCCAATAACTAATAACTGACAGATAGATGTGTACTCTTGTTTGTCAGTTATGTTGAGATGAAATTTGCGGTTTTTTGTCTAATGAGAATGCTTACAAGATACGCGTGACAGTACTAAATAAGGAGCTCGAGAGGAAGGAAGCGATAGGGTGGCAGATTCATAGACAGCGGTTCCGGGAAGATATGTACACGCTGGGAAGAACTGAAAGCACACCGCGGTACAGCGGGGACATTGATCGGGAAAAAGGTAACTTTCAATCAGAGAACCATTATGGACGGCCAACAGTGTTTTTGATTAGACTTCTTCCTCGTTTTGCTGGGCTTTTCCTATTGCAACGTTTCTGAGGAGAATGAGAACGAGCTTTCCAACTACCAATCCCCCGTACCCTCCAATATACATCTTACGCGACGAAATGGTTATAAGATTTGCTTGCGATTTGTTTGCGAGAAATGCCACGGTTTTATTTGGATACACGTTATATCTATATTGCAATATCAGTGATGTTCACCTTTTTTGTTCACATTTTTTTCACCCTCTCCAAAGAACGGCATTATCTCGTCTCTTTTCACTTATTACAAACACACACGTACATCTAGTTCGATTAGTTGGTTGATTGTTTTGCCAAACAGAATTAAAACAATGCTTGCTTCAATGATCGACACAGTTTTTCGATTGCACAAAGTAGTTTAGAGTGTACGCGACGAGGCATTGTTTGACGTACAACGAGCGCGAAATAAGCATAGAACTAGATCGAAATGGAGATTGCTCACGAGTTAAATAATTAAATTGGTGGCTCTAACATTCTCTTGGAGAATACCGTTGTACAGTTACACCGTGCGGGGGCGTGGGTTTCCTGAACGTAGTTGATCCTTGGGGGAGGGAGATAACGATGGGGGGCGGGGGGGGGGAGGAAGAGAGGAAGGTACAGTGGAACTGAAGTTTAACGCTAACATCCTTATGCCTTTACGCAGCATCATCATCCACGACGGAAACGTTCGTGTCGTCATGGTGACGCTGTAGCTGCTGCCCGTTGTTGCTGCTGTCAGAATCGCCGCCACGCCGATCCACGTTGGTGTCCATGAGATGGAGGCTCGCGACGTGACCGGCACCCATCAGGATGGTCGGCAGGTCCGGTGGGGGGTGGTGGGATCGAATCTTGCGCTGGACCGAGGTCGTTGCATCCACACCGTGCTCAGCGGAGGTGGCGGCCAGTGCTGCCAGCGTGCTGTCGAAGCTATGTACATGTCCGGAGGCACCATTGTCCTCGTTCCCGTCCATCGTGGTGGTGCAGCTGCCCGTACTATCACTTGCTGCTCCGGCGCTCGCACTGTTGGCCACACTGGTCGAGCTGGACGGGAGGGCATCGACGGCACCCCCGGTACTACCACCGCCCCCACTTCGGGAGCTACTCACGCTGGCAGCACTGCTACTGGCGGCACTACTGGACACGATGGCACCGCCACTGACAAAGTTGAGCGTGTTCTGAAACTGCGTGAACTGGCTGGTACTGGCCATCAGCGAGGAGAGGGCAGCCGCGGCCATGTCCGAACAGCAGCTACTGTAGTACGAGCTGGACGACGGTGATAAGGCCAGCGCTTGTGAGTTGGTCTGACCGAGCGCCAAGCCGAGCGTTTGCTGATGATGCTGCGGTTGCTGATCATGTTGCTCATGCAGCTGCTGTTGCGCTTGTAGATGGTGGGTGAGTTGTTGATGATGTTGCTGGTGCTGTTGTTGCAGCTGTTGCTGCTGCTGCTGCTGCTGTTGCTGCTGTTGAAGCTGCTGGCTTGAGTGGGCTTGCTGTTGTTGTTGCTGCTGCTGCAGATCTTGTAGATGATGCTGTTGCTGCTGCTGCTGCTGCTGCTGTTGGTGCTGTTGCTGCTGATGCTGAAGGGTGGCCGCCGCTACCGCAGTAGTAGACGCTCCGCCCATCATCAGTGAAGATCATGTCGTTGTCAGTTGGCGCCACACGGCCGTGTGTCACATCGAAGGAAGGTAGGGCCAGGAGAAACTACTGCCTGATAACAGCATGTCACGGATAAGTGTTTCTATAGGCGTTTTGCCTACCAGTCGGACGAAGAACAACTGCTCTATGACCTTTTTGCGGGAGGAATAGAGACATTGAAAAAAAATGACTAATTGCACTTTTCTACTGGCAAAACGTTTGACTCCTACCTGTGACGACACGGTCCTAAGGGAGGGAAGACGTAACAGTAGCTTGCCGAACCGGGTCGGTTGGTTGGGATACTGTGACCGGCAATACTCTTCCAACGCACACTGGGACTTCTCCTGCAGCGACTCGATGTGTGCCACGTCCGAGAGTCCACAAGCATCTGCAAGAAATAGAAGAAAACAAAGGTGTCATTACTTTAAAATTCTTCTAAAACTGGTATAGCGTTGAAGCGATCAGGATCAGTCGGGGGAATATCAAGGATCAACTGGATACGATGGAAGCGAGGAGGGCTTATACAGGTAAATAAAATAATAAAAAATAAATCATATCCACCTTTAACCCTGTGCGTGCTTGTGATAACTGATTGTGTTAGAAGAGAGCAAATCATTCAATTAATGGTGCAAATGGGTTAACGCTGTTATGCTTGTGCGTGTGTGTGTGTGTGCGAGCGTGCCTTCTGAATAGGATTGGGTTAAGCTTTGGTTAATATTGCCCGAAAAGAAAGAAACTTAAGAAATAAATTAGTGAAAGCATAAGTAAGCGGGAAGAAATGAAGGTTAGAACGGAACAGTGTGTGTAGCTGTCTGAAAGAAAGGAAAAACGAAATTATTAATATTTTAACGAAACCAATAAAATAATAACAACAGAAGCCAGAAATGAGTTCCAAAGTAACTAAAGGACGTGTCCCCCAGGAGTGCAACACCTAGCGTGCGCTACCATGGCAACCATCTAGGACAACCATGCGACTGCCATTAGCAGAAGCATAAATTACTTACTACCGACTACTGGAGACACTCGACGCTAAAGCACACTTCCCTAAACCCCGCAAAATCCACTCGAGACAACGTCAATTCGGTCCAAATTCCTAACCGTAGTGATGTCGCGCGTACCGCACATACGAAACGAAATGCTAGCCCCATAAATCACGGTACAGTTGACGCACCACCATCATCGTCACTGTTTGTACGTAGCCACACCAGGGAGTAAGAACAAAAAAACAAAAACCTTGCCATTGTTCCACTCTCGGCGTCATAAAAAAAGAAGAAAAAACCTCAACTTTGGAGGAGAAATGCTGCGATGCTTTGCGAACCGTCCAGGTCTATGCTGTCGGATTTAAATGTCCGTTTGTGGTCTGTTTGTACGCTGCTGGAGTGAATTACGATCATGCAAACGTAATCTGACGCTTGGACGTTTTATTACACCCTACTTAGCTGGGTTCTGTAGCGGCAAAAAAAAATGCGGCAAACGAGTCGCCTTCTTTGCGAATCTCGATTCCGAGTATCGGTTGTAGGTCAATTGAACGGGTGCACCCTAGCGCTAATGTTCCCCCAAGACATAAATACTAATAAACCGTTGGGATTCCATCGCAGCCGGAGGAGGCGACACATCTGCGAAATGGAAAAGGATCTGAGCTGGAGTCGCGTGTGCGATCATCTGTGATCGGTGCTGCGGAGGAGAAGGACACGCTGCCGCGGGAGCGTTAGGCAGTGACGACTGCTAATCAAGTAGCGCATGGGTAATTAAAATTTATTCATCGCTGTCTGAGGCGCGCGCGCGCGCGCTCGCGCTCACGCACGCACGCACGCACTCGAGGACATTCCGATGGTGGATTTTGACGAGTGGGTCCCCTACTTCTATAAGGGGGCACTTGACTCCCACGTTCGTTAATGGGTTAACCAATAAAGCACACGGGGGACCGCTCTTAAGCCGCGCTGCTCCGATAACATCTGTTTGTCATGACGTATTTTTTTGTTCTCTCTTTCTGTAGACTCTGGTTGTAGCTTTGAGCCGCGAAGGGGAAACCGACAAGGCAAAGTGGCGAGGACATGCCATGTTGGTGATGATGTGATGATGTGTAGGAACAAAGTGGAAAGAGCAGTCATGCCCTCACGCCGCCAGTTATTAGCGCTTGGAACGTGCTGAACGTTCGTCTGCACAGGGGGAATGTGCCCATTTTGCTCACCTGTTTCGTTGGGAGCTGTGGGATGTTTGGAATTTTTCGAAAGAATATGAGGAATGTCACTGTTTAATTGCATTGAACCATCACCAACAAGAGAAGATACAAGTTCTTGAAGAGTACCATATGGTTAAGGCGCTAATTTTGTTTGTAGGCACCAAGGAGAAGAAGATATTTTTCATCTCACACACTGGTGGCAATGATGCGCAGCAACTGGTTACGTAACGGCCCAGAACTATCGTCACCGCGATCGACGCTCGATCGCCACAGCGCGCACAGGGTGATGAAATTCAATTAAACTGCCTTCAATTTGATGAACCTCCAGAATGCGACATATCACGCACCGACGGCGCATGCATCGTAGGACGACGGAGACTCATGATCTATGCGTCTGGGTGGTTTGGTGTTGTGAGAATAGAAAACTCCAACGTCTCCAATACCGAGACCGCTAGAGCCGCTTGGAGGGAAGAAAAAGACATCCGTCCCACTGGGGAGCATGTGTGGGACCAAATTAAAGACAATAATCTTTATTTTCCATCAGGGAGACCGGTCGGTCGGTTCTTATGTTTCGCGTTACCGCTTGTCCGCCGATGGCACTGTCTTTGACAGCGCGGGCGCGGCCAAAGCTGGAATGTCTCGCTCCATTCGGACCAATTAGCGCAAATTGCTACTGATTACAAACACTTTATGTAGGTCGATCGACTACCGAACGCGAGGCTGGCACGGAAACCGCTGGGTGCCGCTACGAATGTGTCGCATGTGCCGGGACAGATGTTTATGTTGAACCGAGATCAACTGCGATGGAATTGATTGAAAACATTCGAAACGCTTGCTCACCACAGTTGAAAGGTGGCGTGTGCCGAGATTTTGCGTGAATGGGCGAATAACTTTAAGGTCCGAGCAGCAGCGGGAGAGACCGTACCGTATGGACCGTCTTCAAAACTCCTGCCTTCAAACTATTGGCATTATTCTGCTCCAGAAACTACTGCTCGGACACCGGCGGCAAGATAAGATCCGTCCCAAAAATCCTTCTCGCCCAAGGAAAACATCTTAATGATGTAACTGATACTTCGTCGAGCCGCAACCACGGACGGCGCGTGGGGACGTGGAAACGGATCCTTTTTGTGCCGTGTGCGCCATTTTTAATGAGCAAATTTTGCAAACCACTCGCACTGCGCAACGGTACTTGCTTGCGAAAAGAATTAAAAAAGTTACGGTACGGTTGGAAGGTAGAAATTTGCTGAGCCGTGGGTATGAACCTCGTACCAAACTTTCAGCGGACCACCGACCGACGACCGTAACTCATCCGGCGGCGAGGACATCAAAGGCAATTGCACTGTGCGGTGTGTACCGGCCCAGGGATTAGGCAATCCATTAAACGCATCGTAATAATCTCATGATGATGAATTTTCGCTTCCCACCATTTGTTCGTGTCCCCGGGTGCTGGGTGCGGGAGGTTTTAAGCCGTCAAAATTGCCGTTCTTTGATGCATGATCGGTTTTAGATGAGAGTGTACGTGTGTGTCGGGGGGTGTCTTTTGGAGGATTCAGAAGGGGCCATCATAAATTAGCCTCCCCCAGGCATAATTTCAGATGCCGAATCCGATCGATGCGTTGAAACACTCGATCGAGTGTCATTAGGCAGCGTGTGTGTGTGTGTGTCAGCGAAGTATTTATTATGCTTTTATTACCACTTTCTTTTCCACGCTTCAATGCGGGAGTTCCGACTGGTGTGACACGTGGTTCCCCCCTTTTTCGTTTATGCCGCGGGGTAGGGCTTTCGCTTAATGATGGTAAATTAAACGCCACGCACTGCTACTGCTGCTGCTGCGACGGTTCTTTATGCTCGTTTTCGTCCCGTAACCGTATGCATAAAGAGTGGGTGAACGCCGGCTGTCACGAGAACAGTTTGGTGCACAGTTGGTATGGGAAATGTGATCGTGCAAGACTGTGTGTTGTGTTCTCAAGAATAAGAGTGCTTAGTGCGGGATGGTGTTATCGATGGAATGGCTTAAATTGATGCTATTAGATATGTTTGTAATTGGATGCTCGATAGCTTGGTGTTGGTGCTCACTCTAGGTCCACTCTTAAACCATGGGAGCCACCAAACAAAGAACTAATCAAGAAGAGTTATGCATCACTCCGGGTGAAAGCATGACAAGATAACGTGCCAGCGGTTGCTGCAGAAGTTGAAATTAAGAGCAATTATTCCTCCACGTTAATTGAAATAGATATGACGCTAGTGTTGTCATCACGTGTTGGTGTCTGCTGTGTCTATGCAATCTAAAGGGACGGCACGGAAATACCTCCTCCAAGTCCAGATTTTGAGCGGCAAACAACAAAATACTCAAATTATAATTAATTTCCCCTTAACCAATATCGCACCCTGCTGTCCCAAATGCACCGACACTGCAGCCAGCCACAATCGCCATTTTGTTGCGGGCAATATTAATTCCGTGTGCAAACAAACAGCATCTCCCCTACGCTCCGCGGCGCACAACTCCCCGGCGTATGCACTTGCCGTAATTGGCAAAAAAGGTTGGTCCAAAAGTTCGTGATTGCTCCGAGGGACGGAGAGAAGAAAAAATCAACCGAAGCGGGGAAGGCAAGCGGGCGCGCGCGCGCGCCCCAAGAAAACGGACAAAAATCTCACGCAAACCGAAAAGTAAATCTTCTGCAGCCTTCCCACCGTGGGCTCCGCGACGCCCCCTTGCTGTCCCGCACATTTATCCATCAATTAATCATCAATCGATAAACGTTTGCGTTTCGCGTCTGGGACCTCGACGCGTCCCCGGGTCCAGAGGATGCTCCGGCACAGGGTGCTCCACCTTCCGCAGCAGATGAATCGCGGTAGAGGGCGCGTGGTTTTTTTTTTTGCGCGCGATGCTGTAGCTGCGCCTTGTTGTGTTGCGCCAACGGCCGTGCTGCCGTTGCCGCATGGCTGAATCAACCAATAAAAGATAGCGCACTTTATTAAATTTCATTGGCGTGATGGGTCCTCGGTTGGGTGCGCGATTCCTGCTTGCCCTGTACTGCCTCCCACAATGACCGCGATGATCGTAAAAACAAATATTTGAAATGTTTTATTGTTTGCCCCGGTGTGTGTGTGTGTGTGCTGATTGCACAACTGCCATTTATAAAGTTGCGGCCCCTAGGGGTGCGGGTTATCTTCGGTCGGTGTGCTTTCTCCACGGCCACGGTATTCATCACCGGCCGGAGGGCAGGGCGATCCCACGTCCCGTGGACCACGGTCTCCGTTGCAGGTGAGAAATACGGTTGCTCAGCAGGGAAGTGTACGCGCTGAATGCTGGGGATATTAAAGTTTTTGGGGAAAATTTCTTCAAGAACCCCGAGCCAAACGGAACAGTCGGTAGAGCATGGCCTATTGTGATCTGTTTCTCGAGCTAGATAACTTCAAGACAGCTGTCAGCAAGTTTGAGCACCACGATGGCTTCTTCGATTGAGTTGGCTCCACCGGTTTTGGTTGTTGGCAAACCAACACAAATGTTTTAACTGAGGATGGTCCCAAAACTTGTTCCGACCGATGGGCGTTAACAGGCGATGGTGCGCTGACTTCGCGTAGCAGTGCACGTGTGTCGCCGTCCCATCCTGATCCCGTGCCGCTCATGATGATGATGATGTTGTAGAGCGGCGGAAAACATTAAAACGGAACGAGAGGTCGACGGTGCAGCCGGCGGTAAACATTGTGATTGTAAACGCCCTCTTGGTGTTGCTGATGATGCACTCTCTCTTACCGCCGTCGTTAACCTTCCGCAGTGTTTGGTTGATCGAGCTCGCTATGTGTGCACGAGCCTGCCAAACCCCGGACCACGCTGACATTTCCATGTCGCGCATGCATTCGCAGCCAGGCATCCTTTGCAATCCGCACTCCCCCTGCCTTGCGAGGAATGTTTGTTTCTTCGTTTTTGGGGCCGATCTTGTGCGCTGTACAGCGTTTATATGCCGCCCGCATCCGGACTGTCGAGGTACAACCAGTCGGAAGATTCCCATCAGTGATATATGGCCGTTCATTACATGTAAAGCGTACTTGGTTATTGCTGTTTTTAAACTGTTTTCTACTACCGCATGAGAATGAGCGTGAACATGCGGTTTCGGCATAACCGAACAATGGAGCCAATGCCGATGGTAGTTTTGGGGCGAGCTGCCATGTTGGACACAATCCTTTTGCTGACCGAATTGTCAAGCAAGTGCAGGGTGCTTCCAGCGGGAATTTTATGGTCTAGCAGTAGACACCGTTAGGGTTTGGCACTTATGACGCCCTTTGGTTGCTTCCATAACCGAGGAACCAGTGTGTAAGATTCAAACATCCTAGAACACTATATGCTGAAACTGTGATAACTTAATTTGTTTAGTACCTTTATGCAGCGTTTTTTGTGACTTGAAAGACACAAAACAAACTTTTCCAATCAGTGAAGATAGCAGTCAGTCTTATTGCAGGGAAGAAAATGTTGAGAACAGATTAATTAATTACAACCAGCATATGATATCAACGGGTGGCTCATACCGGTGGCATAATGGTTTTAGAATCCTTTCCGCCTCTTGTAACTCTTGGGGAAAAACACGAGCGGTACCTGCACGCATCAGAAGCACATGTATTTTTCAATAATAAATTACTCAATAAATAAGCCGCTCAGCAAATTGCCAACTGTGGCGCCTGAAACTAGAGCAGCTTCGCCGGAAAAGGGTGTGCGCAGCATGGAATGATTTTGACTTTTTAATCTGCGCCACGACCACCCGCGATGCTTTGCGGCATTGAGGTATTGTCGCGCATAAACCCTTGCACCATTCTCAACCAGTGAAGCATCAGATGTGGTCTAATGTTGGCCTGGGGAGTATTTTATCCATCCTTTTATCCGCTTTTATCTATGCGCACGGCCATTAAAGAGCACGTTGAAATAAAGTTGTACAATCGCCATTACACATTGCGGTTGCGGTGGTTATGAAAAACTGCACAGTTACGGGTGATGAGAGATGAAATAATAATCGTCAACCGAGTCAGATTCTGTGGGTTCTGGATTTCTTTGATCTTTTCTCCCTGTCGATACGGTAAAAGCCGTCACGGGCCATTGGCGCGAATTCAAAGTGACAGTTGTTCGAAACGTCAAATGGTGCGTCCCCCCATTTGTTGACAAAAAAACAAAACAAGCGTCGCGGTGATTTTTCCAGCGCGTGAAAAAAATGTACTTGCGAAGACAATTTTCACATAATTTCCACTTAGTGCCCACAGCTCGGTGTCTGGTTAATAGGTAATTTTCCCGTCGCAAGTGAATTTCCATCCACTATTCGCACCGTGACCGCAAAACACGCAATGCTCCTCGGAAAGGTCATGTTTACGTTGGGGGGTTTGTGCTGTTTGTCGGAGGAAATGATACGTGGAAAACTAATCTACCGCCGATAAAAACCTAGGGGTGCATTTTAGATGAAGCTAGCAAGTGTATTTCGATGTCGTGCGTCTAGTGATCGCCGCTGCGGTTCTCCATTGCAGGCGGCTTCTCGTTTGACGTTTGACATTTTTCGTTTGCGGTCAGTTGCGGGGGCCAATTTGGCCGAATATTTTATTAATGTGATTGGTGTAGTGACCGATCAGACAGGGATTATTCTGGTCCGATTCCAGCACCTGCAGTTTAATGCACGATTTATGGTCCAAAATAATACGCTACTATCAACGGTGGTTTGAGGATGCCGCTGCGGTTTTGTGCGTCGTAAGTAGGCGATGATCGAATTTCGGTAACTGTTTGCTAATGCAGTGTTTTATATTTACAGATTTTTGTATTCTTGACGCCGAGGCAGGTTAGTGGAAAAGACAAACATATTTACCATCCATTTTCCTCTGACATAACAAAACTCCAATTTGTACCAGGTAAACAAAAGCTGTTTCATGTCGTTTTCGCTCGGTGCCTGAATTCCATTACACAATCTCTTTAATCCTCAAACTATATTTATCCAATCTATGGTTCTGGTAAGGGTAATATGCCAGATGTGCACTGTCCCTAATTACTCCCGCACTGCAACGTACAACGTGTGCAAACTGTCACGTTCTATCATCAAACTAACTCGCTCAAGTACAACATAGTCGAAGGCAGAAATTACACACGCACTACTCATGCTAGACGTTCCCTGCGAAAAGTCACGCATGTCCTCGGTAGGTTCCGGCCCCGGCACGGCTTTTGAACTGCTGGGCTAACCGGCAGTCAAATACCAGAGCACGGAGCACGGTCTGGAACATCTCATCATCGCAAATCTTCATGGCGTGTCGAGTGGTAGGAGTGGGTCATGCAGTGTTTGCCAGGCATAGCCCAAAACTGCATCCCCCTCTGCCAATAGGGCTGCCCTGCACCACAACCCCGTTCCCAATTCCTGTCACTTCACACGTCGGAAGAAAATGGCACTAAGCGGCTGGCACTTAGATCATCATCTTGTGTCAGGGGCCGCCCGGTTCCTTCCGGTGGAGGTTACATAAATGATGCTAATATGAGATAATGCTCTTCAGCTCCCGTAGAGAAGAAGTCTCTCTCGAAGAGTCTCGTACCCGGGCGCCAGTGGGACCATCACGCAACCACTGCTAACCGTTTAATGGCATCCGCAGGATCATCCGGGCACACATCCGGGACGTTGCGGGGTACGTTTCCGAATTCGAGGGAGCTGCTCTTTGAAGGAATCATGACGAAGTGGCACTCTTCGCACACCCCTCTCTGGGGAGGTTGACAGGCGCATGTGTGTGTGTTGGTAAAAGTCGTAAAACAATAATTTTAATCACGGGCAAATTGCTAATCATAATGATGGTAATCGGGTGTAAAACATATGTCTACACGGGCTGCGGGCGCACACGGGCAGCGAGTGGCGCTAGCAAGACGTGTGCTGGGGCGTGATACGGTCCTTTTAAAGTTTCATGTTTGAAAAGAATCCCATAAAACGTGCTCAAGTTGCTTGTTTCAAGAATCGGTGCCGGGGGTTTCGTTGTGTGCAGCAGAGTTTCATAAAGCTGTGTGGCGTGTCGGTGGAGGTTGACAAAACAATTAAAATCAAATTAAAATATTTAATTAGTTGTCTTCCTAGTGGGGGGCGTGTGGTTTGGAGCAAACTTTGATAACAAACCCTCCGACGGTTTCGATATCAGCCTCAGCCTTCAAGGGCGACATTTGGTCGGATGACACTTTGCGATTTGTGCTGCGATAGTGCGTGAAAAGGGGTTCGTTGAGTGAAGAGAAAAAAGGACTTTCTACTTTCGCCAGGAGCAGGCCTGCGATAATGCGAAATGTTAACACCTGTCACCTGGAAAGTGAGGACGATACGTCCCCGGCTCTCGGCTCCAGACGAACGGCACGGAAGGTATGGCTACCGTTTTTTCCATCTTTTGTTAATTTCACACAAACATTTTCAATTCCAGCTTCCTGTTATTTCGTTACAGCCGGGCACAATGGAAAACGAACACATACAACGTACAAGTAGCCGTTTCGAGAGCTATCATTTCGATTCGTTAAATCGACCGTAATGGTCCCGATACCGAGAGGAGACGAGGACGATGCGGTGTGGACTTTTCTCTCGTTTGCATTGCGTCGTAAGTCGACACAAGCGGTGAAAGTTTTGTCCGCCTTATCTTACCCGCAAAGGCTTTCCAGGTTAGTGCACTTGCGGAAGGACTGCAATTGGTCCCCAGAGACAGGTTGGTGAAAAATCAACTTTTCCGCGGGCAGCAGGTAGGGCGGGATGCGGGAGATGTCTCTGTCATACTCGATGTAAATGGGAGAATGTGTGTACTGCTCTTAATGTCCCCGGGGACAGCAAATGTGACAATTGACTGTATCATTCGCTTGAAACCGCAGTTTATGGAGTCCTTTTTTGGGCAATGAAAATCGCGTAAACTTTTATTCCTTTACGAGTTGATTGGATACGGGTCCGGGCGCACCGTCATATCCATACTTCTGCCATTAGTCATTGTCGAACCTGTTCCGCTGGCAAACGAGATAAAGTTCCGTGTGCCAAAAATCTAATCACACCGAATGCGGCGCGCGGTACGTGCTTTGGTGTAAATTTCGATCGGAAAGGGACAACGATGATTTTCGCTTTGCAAAAACAAAAAAATCGCACCAAAACGAAGGCAAACAGTGTCGCGACACACGGCCAGTGCAAATACGACACTCCAGCCGCAAACGAAACAAAAAATCGAAAACGCTCCCGTTTGGCGTTACAAGTCATTAATCTGCGTCCGACAGACAATACCATCTACGGTCGGAAAACTCGGAGAGAATTCCGACCAGAGGATGGCACCCATTTTCCGCACCGCATTTTGTCACTTCATTTCTCTGTTTGTTTTTTTTTTCTACTGTTTTTCACATTCTCTATTTCCTGTCCTTTGCAAGCGGATTGGCACTGCGGGCAGCGAAACACATGTTTTCCGGACCGTCGCCACCACACACCCAAGGCCACCGGAAGGTGACGTTTCCACCCCAGCTGACTTTCTGGCTTTGCTTTTTTTCTGGTGGGCAGAACTGCTGGCGCGCTGGCCGTTCGGGGCTGGTCGGTTGGCCGTTAAATGAAATTATTTTAATTCGTTCTGGTGGCGAGCTTCTGGTTTTTGGCTCGTTGGCCCATGTTGGGCATCCACTGCCATTTTTCCCGGCTTTTGGGATGAAAACGTTAAGCCAGCAGCAGCAGTAGCGTCACCCTTGCCAATGACTTGGTGACAACGGCGACCGGGAGGGTGTAAAATTTGCTTGCCACGGTTTTTGTTTCATTCCATTTTTTATTGGGGTGATTATTGGCTTAGTGCCTTGCGGTTGTGGACGCTGCCGGCTGGATGGTGATGTTACCTTTTTCGGCTAGACACAGTGCCGGTGGCGCAGTCAAGCTGTAGGGGGAAATCGCGCGCCCGTTCACACCTACAGAGGGAGTTAGAGGGAGAAACAGTGCAGCATCGTTCGGTGAAAGCCGCTTGGAGAACGGGAGGTTGAGATGGGATCGGTCAATCGACAACGCCAAAATTTGTGGTCTGTTCACTGGGCAACCGGGATGAAGTTGTTTTGCATTTTCCGCAGACGTTAGCGGTGTGCTGTGTCTGTTAAAGTGAAGGTCATGCAGCTCAGTGCACGGTGAGTGAGAACTTGACATTGAAACTGTCACCTTGAGGACATCATAAACGGCCGTATGGTTGCCAGCGTCGTCCTTATCAAAGCGAGGTAAGAGCTACGAGAACATCCACTGCGTGTCAGAGGAATGAAATATATTTTCAATAACAACTCTCTTCTCTCTACCTCCTACAGTACGTACGCCGGACCGTTGATGAAAACATTCATCAGTGCCTTTCAGCGAGGCGAGCAATCTGCTTTCCATCAGTCATCGCCCAGCATCGAGCATCGATCATCGGAAAGCCTTTCCAATTCGAACAACGCACAAGGGACGTGCGCCCTCGTATGCAAACCTCATTTTTAACCCCGCTCGGGTGTCCCACTTTATCCGCCCCGTGTCCCGTGTTCGGATTTTACCCCTTCGCCGGTGTGTAGCCATCACCGCGCTAATGTCACGTATGAAGCAGGCCAAATTGAATCGCGCCGGATCAATTTTCTAACGCATATTGCTATCAGAGCTGAAGCGAACGAAGACGGCCCCGCGCAGACACCTTGCGCACGGAGCGCAAAGGAGGTCAGCGCTATAAAACCCGAAGCGCTCCCCCTGACCGCGTGATATGGCTCGCTAACGGCGTGAACGATCGGCGACCCTGGAATTCGCGCCGGGTGCGCGAAGAAGAATGTGCCAAGATGTGCGAAATGGGCAGGGATCGGATCCGACTGGCCTACGGGCTATCATTAGTGTTCAATACTTGTTCGGTTCGTTAGGACGTTTCATTGGGATGAAATCAATCGCGCGCGCGCGCTCGCTCGCGCAAAAATCGCCTATAAATGTGGTACCGGGCAGCGTAATGTAATAAAAATAACAATAATCCAACGTAATGGACACTGACAGGTGAGGTGGTGCAGGTAGGTGCGGTGGAAGTGTCCGCACAACATTCCACTCCACTGTGAAGAAGGCATAAAGCTTGTAAACGCTGAAGAGGTCAGACCATACGGTGCAGCGGCAATAGCAAGAGCAACCTGCAACCCGTCGGTCGATCAGCCGTGCTTGATGCGCTTCGTCACCGTGAACGGGCGTCATCGTAACAGGCTGTAAATAGAAGATCTCGGCGTCCCAGCGGACATGCGAATGATTTGGGCCTTCACTGGAGGTTTTGTGATCGATAGGTGATTTATAGTACAATTAATAGCAGAGAAAATAATTGAATTAGTTTGTGCAGCATAAATCATTTTAGTTTTTCATAACCTCCACATAAACGCCGTTTTAAAGATATTTAGAAAGATGATGCAATCGTCTGGAAAGACACAAAAGTCCTCGTACGGTACGTGAATCAATCGATATGAATCTTTTCTGCTGGTTTCGACTTTTTGCGCCAACATCGCGAGTTGCAAGCTACGCGTCCGCCTGTTTGTTCAGGCCTGTCTCCATCCGCCGAAACGGATCACGGGAGAATGCCATTGTTGTTTATAGCAGCATCCCGGTGGGTTGGGTTCCTATGCAATTCCCCGCTGTGGCCTAGCACTGGACAGAACACGATAAAGAGACAGAGGCGGTGGCGATGGTGATGGTGGGGTTGAAAATCTATTACCGTGCAGAATGATTGTAAATAAACGTAAAGAGGAGATGTAGGATGAGTGCAAAAAAAAAAACAGAAGGACGAAACAAGTGATATGTTCCCGTTCTGCTGACCATCAGCGCGACATGGGGTGGTGCCTTAGGGCAATCGGCCTTTTTAGGAGCCAGAAATGAGGGTGCGCGCGCGCTTCTACGTAAATAGTGTGGTCATTGCGGAGGGTTCCCCTCCTGCATGAGGTTTGCCAAAATCGACCAAATCAGCGGTCGAGTTGTTGGCTGACTCTTCACTCCCCAGGCGGCTTAAAAAACCTGGCAGGGACATCATGCCAAGGGTCATAAAACTGCACCGTAAATTATGGTGATATTGAGCGTAGCAACGAGTTTTGCAAACGAGATGGTGTAATAAAGCAGTAAAACCGTCGACCGCCGAAGTGCACCCTGTCAGTCCTTCGTTTCAAAGGCAGGGGAGGGGTCAACCTTCGATTGGAATGTCCGTACCGGGGCATGGGGTGGGCCACATTATAGTCCGTTCAGGGTGAGGGGTGCATGTTTTAAAAATTCATGATTAGCCTAGCGCTTTACCGAGATTTCATGATCGGTTGCGACAGGTCATGAGCCGGATTAAATTCTTGATCTCTCTGTTTGTAGTACGGCGTTGCAGCGAAGAGACGGCGGCGAGGTCCGATGGGGGAGAAATTAATTTTCATACCAATTCTTCCTGCTGCACGTGTGAGCAGAGAGCAGCTCAGGTCTGTGCGTCTGTGGTGTGGAGTCAAATCTCGTTAGACATTCCGGTCGTGGCCTACGATCCAACGTTCCGGTCGGAGGAGTAGTTTCACCAGGCACACACACACACTCTTATATCGATCATTGCATTGTTTTTCTTGCGAATTTGCGCACGGATCCACCGTATGCAGACGAGACCGCCGAGATGCTGCGCGCGCGAAATCATACCCCAATCCGGTATTGTGTTGGCGAGGTCGACCGATTCACGGGCACGGTGGCGGTGGCGGTTGCGGCCGGACAAGCCGGGCCGGCAAGGAACAGAAATAAATCTTGCAAATATGATTAATTTGCATAATGTAATAATGGCCAACGCGCGCATCGGACCGTTTGGCGTAGTACCGCGCAGCATAGCGTGGCCGCGGACAACATGTGAGCGGGCATATTGTGGCCGTGCTCGGGAATTATGCAAAAAGATGAAACGAGATCCGTACGGCAAGCAGCGCATTGCGTGTCCCCGGCGGTGTACCGAATTCCGGCGAATGTCGCGAGAGGAGGGCCCGCGCTGCGTGATGGCGAAGATGCGTGAGAAAATTAACAAGTACCCCGACGCAGGTCTTTACCTTGGAGAACCTTGAGCCGCCCGTTGCAAGGCTTTCTCCGGCGTACGTGTGCGGCCACCGCTGCCTGACTCGTTAGATTGTAATGCATTTTCGGGTTGTTCTTGCAGACGAAAGCTGAAACTGCGTCCGCTGCGTTTTCACCGTCCGCGGCAACGTCTTTGGCCGGTGAGGAGAAGGTCAGAAGGTTGATTTTCGAGATTGCATCCATCTATGGCAGCTGCAGGCGGTGAGATATTTGTTTGCTGTGTCGCTTCAGCTGATCCTAATCCTGTTTGCCGTTTTGGGACCTCTCTCGTTGCCTTCTTGCCTTGTCGTCCGCTCTCGGGGCCGGCTGAGCCGGTGCCATCTGTCAGGCAAATCCCGAAATCTTGGCCGGTAGCCACTACTATGGACAATGGCTTCGATTATCTGCGATACACACGGTGAGGTAACGAGATCTGGTGAGAGTTTGTCCGTTTTGTTCTGCCACGCGGTACACGGGGCGGAAGTTTAGCGTTCTTTTGTAAGAAAAACGTTCGCTTTCTTATCTGACTGACGGACGGAGCAACGGCGCATCTTCATGGTCTGACATCTTCGGCCGTCCGGGCTGGAACGACCGCGCACGCGGTAAAACGTGGATGGCAAGGCTAACGGGTTTTCGTTTTCGCACTTTCGCGCCAGGCCAACATCCGATCCGGGCTGCGGAAAGAAGGATTAGAGGCGTTCGCCTGTACCCGGAACGACGTTTACAGCAGGACCACAAAATCCGACTTTTATTGGCACGCGAGCCGTAAATCACACCCGGTAGCTTTGGTCCCCGGAGGTCAAGAGCACCCGGTGCGGTGGAGAGAAGCTGCGAGGTAGCGAGATACCGCAAGCAGCAGCATCTAATAATGGTTACGACTTTTGTGGCCAATGTAGCCAATTGAGGATCCGCTGGTGGCGAACTCGTTGCACTGTAGCGAAGACACCGGAGACAGCGCCAGTGGCTGGCGGTTACGTTTAGGTTAGCAAATTGGCGGAGGCACACACACGCACACTTTCGCACCGTAGGAGGCTAATGATGGCAATAGCGAAGTGACTTGTTCTTCACACGTTTCCCTTCGGTAGGCCAAATCCGTTTGAGAGGATGATGAGGCAGCTTTCGATCTTTCGGTGGGAATTTAATACTGATTTCCTTGGTTGTAAGGTAGCTAGGTTTGGTAAATTGCGGATACTGCATGACAGCTGGAAGTCATTACAATAAGACTATCAAATGTATTTGTGGTGTTTAACAGTTCGTGAACTTAGCAGTTTCAAATGTGAATGTAAGTTATTTCCAACCACCAGAAACAGATGAAGTCTTGTAACGGCTTCACGATTGATAATCCTAATGAACGGTAGGTCACCGTTGGAAATAAAAGATCTTGAAATGATCCAAACACCATCAAAAATCAATAAATGAAGTGTCAAATAGCCGCTCATGAATAAATGCACTCTGTATGCGGCCGGCCGTCAGTTTGGACTACGACATTCCCGAGCCAATCCCTCGGGAATTCATTCAAACATAGCAAAACTGAAGGACGCGGCCGGTAGGGTAGGGATTTTGGAGAGGGGGAGACAACTTAAATCGGGATCTCCATTTGATCCCGGCCCGCCCAAAACGATCGTCGAGCGCCGCAACGCCACATTAAATCGATTCCGCTTCCCTCCAAACGACATCGACCTGCTGGCGTGTCGTGCCCACACGGAAAGCCGCCGAGACACGACACGGGGAGAATGGCTTTTTGATATTAATTTTCAATTAAAAACAAACAGGTTCAGCGTTTAATCGATTTTATGTTATGGTAGAATTATTCAAATTTCGCTTTTATTTCGATGTTTTTACGTTTATGATTTTCTTTGCCACATGCGACGGGGCAGGCGGATTAGTGTTCCCGAAAAGAACTGGGTTGGGTTCTTTGAGATAATGCTCAGGCACGCGGGGTGAGAAGTGGCCGACAACGCCAGGGCTGGTGCCGAATGCAAATCCGCACCCTCGCCTGGACCACGGTGGTCAGCGGGACGTGGGAGAGACGCGATAATACCAATAATATACGTAATAATAATAATGTTAATAACAATAATAATGCTAAAACAGTATCCATTGAAGGCCGCGGTTTACGACCAACGGTGACCGGGGCACTCGGTTGGATTTAACGTGGCTCGCTGTGGTGTCGGATTGATTTTTATTTTCGGCACCACCATCACGCGCACGCACACACACCGAAGGAAACTGCCCGAAGTGGTTGTGCATTGCAAGCGGAACGAGGGAGGCGGAATTTAATGAGATTATAATTTATGCTAAGTGTAATAAAACGACGCATAACCGTTGACAATTATTGGAGCGCTCTCTCTTTCGCTCTCTTCGCCCTCGGTTCGGAGATCCCGACGATACCGGCGCGATCGTTCGATTCGGGGCGGATTCAGTTCAATCCGCGATCGCGATCCGATCCGTTGATGGGACATTACGATGCGGTCGACCTTTTACGAGCCAATAAACGATGCTTTGATGTTGTTTTCTGTACTCTTCTCGTTCCCTGGCCATGTCATATCGGCGGCGCGCGTTGAAGGTGCGTCCGGCCCATTTCGCTGATCATGTCGCTGTCACGCCGATGACGTACCGGCCGGTATAGGACGTGCCGGGCAAAACGAAACTATCACCGCCTATGATCACGGCCATCCCGGTGATTCCCGATAGCCCCATAGCGAAAAGGTGTTGGACCAAACATGTGTTCTAGGCTCGTTCCACGCGAGGCCGGATAGCATCACCCGTTCGCCACCCCGGCTTGGGGTTATGAGCGCTCGGGTGGCATTGTAATGGCGACGTCACATTCGGCGGATCGGAGGTTCGGTTTTACGAGCGTACAAATTGCCCACTAGATGGCTGATTAAATCGATTAAAGCCAGCCAGTCTGGCGGGTGAAATAGGCGAAGGGAGTGTGTGTGCGTGTGTGTGCGCGCGGTTCGTTTAGGTGATTTATGGTAAATCGGTTTCGGGAGAGGGCCAGAAGGCCGTGTGATGCCGTGTGCCGATATTTATGGTATGGTGCGAAATTGAAATTAAACGAAACGGGGAGACATCATCAGACGCGGTCGTGTGCTGGTGGTCCGCTCTAATTAGCGACCTCTCGGGAGGCAGACTTTGGCGGTTTTCGGCCTCCGCCGGAGCCTGAAAGATGCGCCGTCGTTATTTGTGGTGCTCGTAAAGATGCACACCGAATGGCTTATTGGGCGATCGCGCTTCGCTTGGTTGCTTCATTTGGCATGGGAATGTCGCCAAAAAGAAGCGAGTGCAGGACTTGGGCAGTGGGCTTGTGTCACTTTCTTCTCCGCGCGCTTGCGGCGGGTAATCCACGATGCAGCGAGTGGATGGGACATTAACACTTCTTTATGCGCGTGGTATGCGCGGCCGTCAAAACACTTGACCCACCCTGTGGGAGTGCTACGACTCCGGACGCCGTGCGAACTGCGGTGGGTCTCCGGTGGACAAGAAATAGTTGTTTTTATGGGCCTCATTATGGACTCACCCACCAGTGTTGGTGCGTTTGTCACCGTTGCGGTAATAAAAGCAGATGCTCAACGTGATCTTCGATCTCCGAATCGATCGGGAGGGAACGGCTACGTAATCGGGGCGGAATTTTACAAAGCTTGGGGCGCTTTAACGAGCGATATTTGTAGCGGACCAGAGCGGGGAGATCGTAAAAATCGCTCGCAGTTCGATAAACTCATTAGCCGCGGGCGTGCAGAGGCGTGGGCAGTGCCGAACCTGTGGACACTCACGCATGCTGTCAGTGCTTTTAGAGCCCAGCAGGCCCACTGGACGATGGTGTCCCATTTTACGAGCGGATCAATCTTTGTGGAAATCCTGGAGCCGAAGCCCCAACTTGCGCGGTAGCGTTTTCGATCCCGGCCGGGTACGAGTTCTAAATCCGATTCCAAAACAGGAGAACCAGGAGATCGGTGTTTTTGTTGTTTATATCGCCATGAATATTCATTCCTTTTTAAAATGGTAGTAAAAATCAACACTCGTGATCAGAAATGACACCTTCCCGGTGCACTTTCTGGAAGTTTTGGAAAGGTAGGATCGGAGAGTATATTAAAAGATCGGCGCCACGTTGCATCGTGACGAATTTTCAAAACACATCGCACGCTCCATTCAATTTGAGGATTTATTGTGCTGCAGTCTCGGCGTAGCCGCCGCCGTCCATCAGACGCATTTGACACGCTGAGTCTTCTTCGCCATGGAGTGCCCGTTTATCGCCCGTTGCGCTGTTCATTTGCCCATGGCCCATGGGTTTTGTTTCTTCGGTAGCGTTGTTGTACGACTGCGCAGGAGTCCATTTATCTAATCGACTTGAATGACTCTCGATAATTGAAGCCATTAAAAAGATGTGTACACATATCTGCACGGTGCCTGCCGCTCGCACCGGGTGTGACACGCGAGGTAGAGCCGTCATCAATAGGGACGACAAGGTAAACACCTAATTTATGATCCCGCACGCGTCCCTTCGGTTCTCCTCTTCGCTTCGAGGTGTGTGTGTCCCTCTCCACTCCAACGCTTTTGAGGGTGTTCGCAAGGGTCCCTGCTGCCGCTGTTGCCACTTCAGAAAGCGAATAATAGTACAGAAGTACCCTAGGACCCCGCACCGGGGTGAGGTGTGATGTTTGGGTTTGTTTTCCAATAAATCTTTTCCCAGCGTAACAAAACATGCTAGCGCGCGCCACCACCCGCCGTCCAAGCTGCGTGAGCCGAGCTGGGAGAGCATAATGGCACAGTTATGCGCCGTACCGATCATAACACAATGTCAAAACATACGATGACGCTGTTCTGGTTGTGTTGCGTTTTCTTTCAGCCCAGGTGAATAGCAGTACAAATGAGCTACCAACTGGGCGGCCGGGTTTGGCATAGAGAGGCCGGGTTTGTAGTTCAAAGTGCCAGTGCGCAGACTTCGCCGGGCTCTCGGGAACTGGAGAGATCTCGGTAAATCGGTAGACGTTTGCACCGGGCTCCGTGCGGCTCGATAGGGCAACGATTTATAGCCGAGCGATCGTTTCCACGATCGCTACTCCCTGAACGTAGGATCCTCCGGATATTGGGCACCGCAGCAGATACCGGCGCACGTTTGCTGCAGAAAGAGCAGCTCTTTTTTATTGTTCTGACCCAAACAACACCGCACCAGTCAGTACTGCCGGATTGCGCACCGATAATGCCGCGCAATCGGCAGAGTCTTATCGCGAAGCCGCGAACCGTCCGTTGGCGTTGCGCAGCGTTTATCTGCCAAACCCGGAACCGGGCCGGGAAGCGCGAGACTCACAGGCATCCCAGGTCGCGCATGATTTATGATCGCACGGTCGAACACTCGAGCGCGTTTTCTTTTCGGGCTGAAGCGATACGTTCGATTTGGGGGTAACGTTTATTTCAAAACGCTTTCCGCGCACGCGTGCATGTGTAGTTGAGGTGTAAAATTTATAAATTGCAGTTCTCTTCTCAAACGCGGCCGTGAGAGAACACGCTGTAACTGCTACACCTTATGGCTTATGCGTACAAACATTGAGCCGCCTGAACGATGAGGTGGAAAAAGTTATTATGCCTGCGCTGAACGACCCAGCGGGAGTTTTTGTCAGTTTCATTTATTCAATAATAAATATTTGTGTAACTCTTTCTCTCGTTCGCGGTGGACGAGTACGGGAACCGAACTTTCGGGGCCTGCCGACCGCTCCAAATCGATTCGACCGCGTCCGCGGCATTGTGGACGCGATGTTACGGCCGCTGCTGTGAGAGAAGCCCCCCCCCCCCCGCCCAGCAGGAGTTTCGTTCCCTTGCCCGAGCCCGCGCCAAAAGCACACTTTTCCCAAAGCGCGTGTGCTTTATCTGATTTCGATTTAACTCTCCTGACGTTGAACGGCTTTAGTGCGGGCTCGCGGTCGCGCCCGCCGTTCCCGGCGCAGTTCCCAGATGGTGTGTCTCGCGGTATCAACGTTTGCAGCATCATTTGCCAAGTGGCGGGTACGATACCACGCGGCGCTGCTGTCATAAATCAGCATCGAAATGAAGTGTAAATATTGCGCGATTAGTTAATTATTAATGATTTATTCAATTTTGCACCTCACCCGGAGCCGGCCTCCGGGCGAGTGTGCCCTTTAGTACTCAATATCTTGACTCGCGCTGAGTCATCGTGGCGTGGAGCGTCCCAGCCTCTTTTGTCGGTGGTTAACTTCACCGTTTGATAAGCTGGTACGCACAGTTGTCGGGAAGGCCGCGAGCACTTTCTCCGTTCTCACCCAGGCGCGAGTGGAGCGCGAGGTGTAAAGGTGACATCGGTCGGCCTGTGAGGAACGTACAGTTCCGATATCAATCGCTAGATGGATGGATGGCAGCTACGATCAAAAGACATTCCATCCATCCATCTAGTGTCAGTTCGACTGACCCTTGGGTGCATGGTGGAAGCGAAATGGCGAAATGGAATTGCACACTTTACTATATCCGGGCATGTGAACCCAGGCTCAATTTTATGGCATATGGTATGTAAGTGAGGCATTTAGCAGAAGCGTACCAGAAAGCGATTAGTGGCGATGACTTGGCTCTCGTAGAATCAGTGCACCCTTTTACGGGAGAATTCAATTGAAGAAGGTGCCCTAGAACATGATGTATGTCCATATCTTCTTACGGATATATTGCTCTGAATTTTTATTACCTAGCGGGTAGTTTTATTATGCTTACCATTTTACAACTCTAAAGCTATTTGCTGTTGTTTTTCGCCCGAACATGCATACTTGTGCTTTCGTTTCCAACCAATTCAAACTAGCGCAAATAGAACTCGCCAGATAACTGCATCGCTGAATTTTAATTTGATTGTAGGTGCCTCGCCCCATGACCTATGCCTCTCTTCGCTCCCAAACACAAGCCAAAGTTTTGAGCCGTGTTCCTTCCTCGCGTGAACCGTAGCGGAAAAGCGTAACGGTAAATACGGCTGTGAAAACCTTTCGCGTTGCAGAGAACGAGAGAAAAAAAAAGCGAATGAGATCGCTCGAGCACCGCGCGTGTAAACACAAACATTACCAGAAAACGCTTCACGCTTCCGCGCATACCCGGGATATTGCACGCATGATGGAAATAATGGCGAAGTGTAATCATAATGATAAAATTGAAATTTCGCCCGCCGCACGGAACGGCGGGGGAAAAAAGGGTTTGCAGTTATCCCGAGTGCGATGCGCGATAATAATTTCGTCGGGAAAATTAAATAAAAATATCAAATTCACCGCACTTTTTCGGGCAAGCAGTGGAGCTGTTTGTGTGGAGAACAGCGTTAACAGTGCGAAGAAGACCGAGAAAAGGATCGTGCGCCCCGGATCCGAAACACCCGCCCGGAATTAGGTTTTCCCATTTTCCACCGGTGTAGCCCGGAAATGACAGAATGTTCCCATTCATTCTGGGTTCTGCGTTTAACCCGATTTCTTCTTTGTATTTTGGCTACTACAGCGCAAGGAAGGATCGATTCCAGCGTGCCTTGGCCGGGAGGTTGGTGAGCAGTCTGGCCTATTGCCACGTTTGTCGAAAGTCGGGGTAAAATTCGCGCGTCAGTTCTTCAGGGCGCTCGGGCAAAACAAGGGGTTAACTTTCATCACCCACTCGATGGTGGTGGTGGTATTGTTGTTTGTTTATCTACTTAATTCGATTTACGCTTTATTTTGTTTGCCAAGTGTCTTGTGGTGTCGGGAAAAAACAGCGTGTTGCCGCAGAGGGTAAGGATACGTTGAAGTGCTGTCACAATATCGCAATTTGGGTGATGAAAATTGTGTTTTTGTGAACAACATGTGAACACACACGTACTCTCTTATTGTTCGAGTTGATACTAGTCAGAACGCGAAATGAGACCAAATCTTCGAATTTATTAGTGAAAAAATCGGAAAATTGCATAAAATTTCCTTTATTCCAGTGAAAAAACAACACCATGTTCTGGGCAATGACCAGCACCGATGGGCTGGAACCCAAAGGCGCTTTTCACCGCGATGGATTGTTGTTTCTGGTGGAAAATCCCCGTGCGGAAAACGAAAGTAACCGTGCCGTTACTGACGACGTCGGCAGTGTCGGCGTGTTGTCAATTGTTTTTCCACACCGGAACTGAACTCTCCAACCCCGCGGCTACCACAACGGCGGCTGTGTAATGGAAAACCTCGGAAAAATTAATAATATGGCTTACGAAGGATTATTTTTCCCACTGTGTGTTGTTGGCGGTGGCGGCAAAGGACGACCACGACGATAGAGGGCCCATCCAGCTTTTGGCGCATCCCGTCCGTTCGCCCGCGTGTCCATCGTTCTGGAGGCGCCAGCACAAACAAAACATCGGCAGCTAGGGCGCGGCCGTTGGATGCGCGGATTTACGCTGCACCGGACCCCGTGGCAGCAGTTTGTTTATTGTTAGTTTTTTGTCTGTCCCGCACCGTGTGCGTGTGCACAGTCGTACCGGAAAAGGCCGCCGGCTGGGCTCTTGTTGGAAAGTCAGCCGGGCATGCACGTATCAGATACCGGATGCCGACGACCGGTAAATAAACGAGTGAACTTACTACCGAAATTTGACCGCCCCGGGAGCGAGCCCTTGCCTGCTTGGTGCTGAAGGTGGACGCAGTGGGCGAGATTTTGTTGATTTTCGTCGCGTTTGCAACGCCGGGAAAGCGGGCCCTCCCGTTGCAACTAGGCGAACCGCGATGCGCTAAAGAGCTTAGCTCAGCTAGGGGGGGCTGAGGGTTTGCGCCAGCGTCACCGATAGCGATCGGAAAATCCGGATCCGGTCGCGACGGCGGGTACCAATCCACCGGCACCGCCATTGGGGCCTTGCATCGGCGCATCGGAGGATTATTCTATTTTATTATATTTAAGGTGATTAAGGTTAGGTTAGAGGCCGATGGTTTTTTGGATGGACGTTCGGTTGTGTGTTTGAGTAGGTGTGTGCTATCGTGGTGACCAATCGAACCGCGGCACATGAACAACGGGTCCGGCGGTACATGAAGAGTCGAAGCACTGACCCTTAGCAAAGTATGGTCGGTGACATCGGTGAACCTTCGGCGGTTGGACTTGCTTGGTCGGGTGTTCACTGGTCCGGCAAGACCCCCGCACCGCAAGCCAGGAAGGAAGTACTTGAACGACGCTTGTGGGCTCTGTTTCGCACCCGCACCAACGAACCTCCTAATGTGATTAGTTGGTTTAAGCTAATAAAAACAAAGCTTTCCAACGACGCTATCCCAGCCGGAGGAGCGAACGGAACGGGCACAGCGATCGATTTGTAGGTGTTTGTTGGGTTCTGGTGAGCTTTAAAACAATCTCCGCGCGGAGATGTTGTGCGTTCGCTGCTGGATTACAATCGAACGTGTCATGTTACGCTTCCGCTTTTGATTGGAACTCCCCGGTGCTATGTTCGTGACCTCGCGTCTCCCGTGTAAATAGGTTACATCCGGGTTAGGCACGATAGCTTGCATGGATAGTAATGCGGCCGACTTAGTGCACATTACATAGGGCGGTTGTGCCACCGGAAGTACCGGATGTGATCGAGAGGAGCACGGATTTCGAACATAATTGGAGCCCGAAATGTTCCACGTTACGCTGGGATATGGCGCTCTTTGGGCTCGTTCAAAAGTTCCATTTGATACTTGCCACCAACGAGACCGCTGCGATCTTCATTTCACCCACTTCCCTCGGGCTCAAAATCTGGATAGCTCGCTCAGGCGCGAATCCGGTGCGATAAACTAACCGATTTTATTATCTTTCGCAGAAATTTACTGTGTATTTATAATTTGCTCTGCCGCTGCTTTATTGTTATGGTGATGATTATGCTTTATGGCGTTAATGCCATACATGCACGACGCAACGGTCGCAACGGTGTGCCGTGCACTCGCAGTGCACTCGTGTGATCCGAGCTACGAGTGCGGAAGTATTCCCGGTCCGACCTTTCGCACCTATTTTTTGCGTAATTTTATGTGCAATTTTATCCACATTTTACAGCCGCGGCTGGGAGTTCTCGAGCAGCAGCGATCTAGGAGGTGAGTGTGAATTTCAATTGTGCGGATTGTGTGCATCGTATCGACAGCGCGATACGGTGCAGGCGCAGCTGCGTCCCAAAGTTACAATGGATCCCCGTGTCTGGAGAAGAGGTGCCAGATCGCGCGTGTCAAGAGCTCTTGTAGCTCTTGTGTTCACCACGTGTAGGTTGGCCGGGAGCTGGAGCTGGTGTTGAGCAAACAATAAGGCAGCGATTCTTGGCCTCGCGCCACGTGTCACCAAATGACGGGACGTTTGCCGGCGTTGAAACCACATGGCCCGTGGCGGTCGGGTTTCAATTATTTCTGGCTGCTTCACTGTGATGCGCGAGCTTAGCAAGCGATAATTAACCTTTTTATTGAGCCGAATGAATTAAATTATAATTAAAGCATATCCACCGTGCCAAAAACGTATCCCCCTCCCGGCAGGAGGATATCCACCGACTAAATCATATCATCCCGGTTCGCCTCCCGGTCAATCCGGACCGCGCAAATGAAGCGGAAGGTGTTCGTTCGGTGGACAGCTTATCGCAGAAAAACCCCCACCAAAGAGGGAGGTGGAGAAAACCGCAAGCACGAACCGCACGGGGAGGCGGAAGGTGCTAAATGGTGGCAAGTGTTTGGTCGTGTGCCGGCCATTTGTACGCCGGATGGCGGCGGCGTCACTTAGTAGGGCGACTTTTCGGGGAAGTATGTAAATTATGGTTGTGCGTGCCGAACCAAAGGGTTGACCGGGAGATAAATGTTGTTGTTTTTCTGAGTGTGCTCGGGAAACCCTTCCCAAGCCGGAACAGAGCGTGTCGCGCCGTAGCCACAGCTGGCCCTAAATCCGGCCTGAAAAAGGTTTGCCTTTGAGGGTTGATTATTTATGCCATTAATCGGTGGCTGGCGGCGGTGGCGGTGACGGTGGAAGAACAGCTCATCGCGGGAGTTCGGGTTAAGTTGTAAAGGTTTGTTGTTTTTTGGCTTTGTTTTGTGTTGTGTGTGTGTGTGCGGTTTTACGCAGATTGGATTTGGTTTGTGAAGTCTTAATGAATGTGCAATTTCGGGGTGTTAGATAACGAAGCGTGAATGGCATTGGGTAGCGGAATATAGTCCTGTCTGAAGAGATCGGAAGGGAATCGCGATTCGCGAATAGAAAAAGTCCGCTTTCGCATTAATATACTCTTCTATACTCCTTTCTATACTCCTTTCTATCCAGCTCAACACCTTACTCCTGCTGACACTCTGCTGCCCTTTAAACTGGGCGCATCTAATCGCAAATGTCACTGTTTCTTGTTATCGCCCGTGAGCAAGTGTCAAACGCGTTTCGTTACGGTCAGCGGTGCCGACTCCGAAATGGGGCGGTAGACAATTGCGTTTTGCTCAACCTCAGCTGTCGAAAATGTCAGTGCGGAGGAAATTGACATTTCCCGGGCAGAACACCCTATCCCGGCCTAAGCTGTGGGTTTGCTAGAACAAAACCCAAATGAGGACGATATTAAATTAAGCCAAAAAAAAGGGATACACACGCTTATTGTTATGAGCCATCACGCGCGCACTCTCACCTCACCGTTCCAAGGGCAACCTTTGAGCTCCGGGACCGTTCTGTAACGGACACCCATTGTTTCGGGGTGCGTCTGAGGCGTTTAGTTTTGATATGTAAATTTGGTGTAAAGATTAAACATAAACCCCTTTTTGGGTAACTAGCGCCAGGAGCTTTATGGCTATCGCCCGATGTCCGTGAAATGTTGTGTGAGCAATGGGAAGATAAAGACGGCACCTACTGGCCCCATTGCCCCGGGGATAGGTGTCCCGGGGTCGAAGATTAGGTGACTGGATAACAGCGCAAACAGTGCCACTTTTGGCAGGCGGGGTGCAGCAAATGTGCAAACAATTTAATTTATTAGTACCAAACTACTACCATTGTGGCTGTGAAAACTTTATCCAAGTTCGGGGCGCCATAGTGTAGCGTCCTTTTGCTATGGCTTCGCAGCCATTGGCTCAGGTACAATTGGAAGTGAAACTTTTCGAAACCCCGATCCTGCGGATATGGGCCCGGTTGATATGGCCCGGTGTCTAGGCTAGATAAAACAGGAATCAATTTGTGAAACACATTCCCGTCGGATTATACCATTGTGCATTCTAATTAATGCCCACACCGCCACTCCGGGCATTAGACACGCGACCTTTTGATCTCGCTGCCAGTGGAGAGAAAAATGTGCTACTGGGGAGAGAATTTATCGCCCGTACGTGGAGCACGTGACAATGTCGTCAGTGGCGTCCGGATGTAGTGCGTCTTACAGATGTTAGCCATTTATATGTGTTTTTTTTTAGCTGTGGGATGTACTCAGAACAGACATTCCAACGGAAGCGCATGCAGAGTGTGTTTGGAAGATTCGGAAGAATGTTTCCCAATACACTCCCGACCGTGTGCCGTTTGATCGCATGATTTAAACGTAATCGAAACAGTCAGACATCGACATTCCATTCCGCGGAAGTGATACTGTTGTTGTCGGATTTTGTACCCATTTGGAGACAGCAAACATGTATCTCCTCTCGCTTTAAATGTCCCCGGTGGCGGTAAAGAAGAAAAGAGCAAACGAAAAAAAAAAATATCACACACATGACGCCGAAATGGCGAAATTTATTGTGCGGAAGAAATTGATTTACAATAATTCTTGCGCTTTGGTGGTTTTTATTTATGGGGCTCGGGCGTTTGGTGCAAACTTTTTTTGCTTACTGTGTGCACGGCAACATGTGCGATTGAGAGGGGGAACTATTTTTGGAGTGGTTTTTTTTGGTTCATGTGCTAGAATTTTAAAAGATCGATAATTCTCGTTCGAATTGGGCCCTGCATGGCGATTGTCGTAAATAATTTCGTTTGAGTGGTTGGAAGTTGTTCATAATGAACTCTCGGTGTGTTTAAAATACGTTGGACCGTGCGAGATTTGTTCGCATCTTCCGCCAAACGGAACAGGCGAACATTGGAGGCGGAAGGAATTGTAAATCCGTCGCTCCAGAGCCACTAGCATCGCTTCCCGACTTTAAACATCGAATTGGTACATTACCGTTCTTGTAAACATCGCTAATTTATCCCGTCCGATAAGAGCGACCCTCTAAGGAAACGTGCAAACATTTCCCCCGCGTGTCGCTAAGCAGGCGCCAAGAGTCGTAACATCTTGGCACGAACGGACCCCGGGTTGGCTGGGAGCATCCCTCGCAACCCGCTCGAAAGCGAGCGAAATCTGTGTTGCTGTTTGTGTTGTGAAATTATTTCAATTTAATTTCCGCGAAACATGCACCTAAATGGTGTCCATGCGGGTTGGTGCATTCGGTTTTCCATTAGCGTTCGCGTGAACGTTTACCGGCAGAGCGCAAACCGGCGCACTCACTCGGTCGGTGTTTGACCATCTCACTGACCTTTTGCCGTGCGCTACGGCACCGGTCCCGCGATCCGACAAAAGGACTACCGACTGCGGACGGTTCCTGTGGCAACGGTACGCTCACGGTCATGGTCTCTAATCTCGCAGCGAGATCCTTCCGTTTCGTTTCCGAACGGCACACGGGCTGAAGTGGATTGAAGGCAGTACGCTTTATTTATGCACCAGTTCCCGAGGCGACACTGCGCTAGAAGACGTTCCCCGGCGGCAATAGTGCTACTGCTGCTGCTGCTGCTACCACCTTCTCCAACACCGCGTTCCAAGATAAACGGATGCGGCTTGAGGGTTCGGGCGAGCTTCGGGCGAGTGATAGGTTCGACCGGGCGGCGGCGGCATCGTCACGAAACAGCGGCGCTTTGGCGCAGTCGACGTTCGCGGACGCGTTCGTGGCGTTGATGATGATGATGATGATGAAGATGAAAATGCACGAGACATGAATTCATGTTTTGCGTTTGTTTCACTTCACATCTTCCAACTTCCAGGGGCTGGGGTTTCGTGGTCGATGGATTTTTCTGCTCTGTTCGCTCCACACCGTGCCGTGTCTCACGGTGTGCCATCTCCCAAAACATTCCCCCAATGGTGCGACCAAATCACGTCCGCGTGCGACTTGAATGATGCGCGAGCGCGCGCGCGCGCGAGTTTTTCGTAGACCGAACGAACGAACGACTTGGATCACTTGGCTGCCGTGGAAATGGGGCTTTGGAGAGGCTGCCCGTGTGCAAGTACAAAGCAAACAACGAAATCTTCAAGAGGCAGCGTGGCGTGTGCATCGGAACGTTGCTGTCCGATTCCGATTCCGTTTTGCTGCACCCCGCGTGTCTTGCTGCGTGCTGCAGCACGGTGTGGAGCGAGCGAATGCCGCACCGTCGGGTTTAAGGCATTCGGTCGCATAATGTGCAACATTTCTTTTCGATGTTGCCCGTTACCGGGAATGACGGTTAGGAATTTGGAGTATGTGACGCCTCACGCGTGGAAACGCGGGAAGCGAATCGCGAGAAGGCAAGAAAATACGCAAATTCTCGAGGAGAGCGAGATGTACAACCTAATCCAATCTACAACCTACAACCGAACTACATGCAAACGACGACGACGACGACAACGGTGACAAGAACGAGAAACGCACGGACGCGCGGGAAACCTGATTGGGACACGAATTCTGACGAACGACGTTTCGAAACGGCGAAAGATTGAATCATGCAGCATGCAGCGGACAAGTACGCGCGGAACCTATCAGAACCTCAAGGAGAACCTTTTTTCGCGTATCACCCATGAAGTCGCGGTGATACGCACAAGGAAGAACACGACACTTATCGATGGGCAGACTCCGACGAATCGACAACGATTCGTGACAACTGAACACGGAACACACGGGCATGGGTTTTATTTTTGCTAACGAAATCGCACTTTATTTTCCACTCACTACTTTTTCTTCCTCTTCCGATCGCAGGCTGCAGACAGTTCCTCGAGTCAGTCTAATCCCATCCTAGATGCGAGGGTGCGAGCGAAGAAAGGTACAACGCAGGCAGCGAAGGCGTCGAGGTGGACCAGAAATAACCCAACAGGGTAGCAGTAATACAGAGCTAGATCAGAGAGAGACTTACGAATCTACATAACCAACGCTTATACAGTACGGTACAGCATGTGTGTGTTTGGGGAATAAGTTAAATAAATAGCACAATATGATAGGGCGAGATGCAATAGGCTAGCATAAAACTAAGATCTAGATACATGACGTGGAGCGCCGAGAGCGTCATCTTTTTGGTAACAAATACTGGTACAATGGTGCGCTTATCTGTACAGGAGAACTACGAGCTAGGTACTAAGAGCTAGGCAGCTATACAACTATATGCACAGAGAGTCCCCATCCCGTCCCGTCCCAGGTGGTATGGTTTTTCGAGTGAGTTCTCGCAGGAGATCAGGAGTCGAAAGATCATATCACACTGGCCGTCACCTATCGTCTACTCCAGGGACTGTACGGGGAGAACTTGTAGTCCGCGCTACCGCCACCAAGATACTTCGGGCCGGCCGACGGCATCGGACCCTGCAAGCTACTGCTACCGTACGGGCTAAAGATACCGCTGGAGCCGAAGCTGGACGTGAACGCCGAACCGACCCCGTACGGGCTGCTGCTGCTCAGATTGACGAAGTCATCCAGCGTGCCGTGGTACGATCGGTTCGGGGTGTTCTGGTGGAAGTTGAACAGTGGCAGGGGCGGTGTCTTCGACTGTGCGTTACTACCGAACAGTGCACCGACACCGGCCGCCACGAGCGACGGCGAACTGACACTGGCCGGGACCGTTGCGGAGCAGGTGTTAGTGGACTGCGTAGCCAGATTGTGGTTAATGGTTTTGAGATCGTTGTTGTTATTGGTGGGCGCATGGTGGTTATGGGCGGTGGTGGTGTTAATCTCGGCGGTGTTCGAGTTGGCGGCCGGTAGCGTCGTCGTCGTCGTCACCGACGGGGACGCGATCGAGGACGGTACGGCGGCGCTCTCCACCTGGCCCGAGTTCGACACCATCGAGGTGGAGGAGGTTAGTGAGGAGTTACCGCTGGAGCTGTTGAGCGTAACATTGGCAAGGGAGCTGTTGGGTGAGTCGGTGCTGCCACCGGTGGTGTTGTGCGTCCCGGCGCCACCGGCACCGGTGCCGGCGGTAGCACGGTACAGATGCACCTGCACCAGGTGGACCACGTCCGACTCGGACTGGAGGGAGTGGAGCTGGGTGCTGGTTTTGGCAAGCAGTGCGTGGACATCGCCGAAGAGACTGTCCAGCAATTTACCTGTGGTAAAGAGGACTATCGCCTTGAGGCAGGAGTATTCGGCCGAGTCGACGTGGAGCGCCTTCAGCTTTTCCACCTGCTCCTGGAATATCCGGATGTGGTCCATGAAGGCGACCACACGGTCGGCGGCCATGGGGGAAGCGTGGAGACCGGCGGCGGCCAGTAGGGGCGCGACGTGCAGCGGCATCGAGCACTGGGAGGCATTCAGCACGAACAGCTCGGACCAGACGAGCCGCAGCAGCGCCACCTGATCGGTGACCTGGAGATCCGGAAAGAAGGGTATGTTGCGGGCCCACTCGACGGCGGAGAAGAGCAACCGCGCGGCCAGCTCGCAGATGTTGTCGATGCCCATGATGTTGTTCGTCTGCATGCACTGGCCGTAGCGGGACGTCGGGTAGGGTTCCGCTCGCAGCAGCAGCGAAATGTAGGAACTAAGGTACGAGTGACCATTGAACCCGGTCACGGAGTCACCGTTCGGTATGGAGTACTGGCCGTACGGTATGCCCGGCGGTTGGGACGGTGGAACTCGACCTCGCTGGACGGCTGCAAAGGGGGAAACGGAAAGGGAGGTTTATTATTATATGCAAAAAAAACACGCTCCCAAAAGCGCCCTCTATCGGTTGACATTGTTCCGAGTTTCGTGTATGTGCGTTGTGTGCTTTCCCTGCCCACCGAGAAGTGCAATTGTAATTCAATTTCGTTTTCTTGAAAGCATCAAATAATTTAAATATTCATAGGCGAGTGTAACGTAAACGTCTTGCGCGGAGAGGCCCCGTTCTTTCCCCAGGTCCGTTATTTCTGTCAGGGCCACTCAGAACCGTGTGGTGCACCGGAGCGCTACGAGTACACCCGGCGTACGAAGCGTGCGTATTTGAAAATCGGTCTACTTGAAAACCTTCAACACAGCGTGGTGTGGAGGCAAGCGCGCGTTGGACAACGAGCGGTGTACTCGATGATTATGATGTCGTGTGTGCGCAGCACCCGTTGTCGTTGTCGGCTGTCGTTAATCCGCTTTCCATCCATATCGCACTTGAAGCCCTTCATCATTTCCACCGCGTTCTCAGCACCGCCGCCGTCGTCGTCGTCGACTCGACCGACCGATCGGGCACAATTAACTCCTCTCCACGGCGCTTCAACGATGACAACAACAAGCGAGCCGGGCACACACCAACACACTGGGTGACGGGCTCGTAGAGCAAACAATGAAGTTTCGAAAAAATGAGCATTAATTATTTATGATTATTACTGTCATTGAGTGTGCTTTCTTGCCGGCTGAAGGTGCTACCCATGTGCGCACGTAGCAGGGAGTCGGTTGAGGCAAGAAAAACGACTCATCAAAACAGGACCATTCTTGGAGGCTTTCGGGGTAAGCAATGTACGGTGAAATAGAGATTGTTCGTACGAGGGAGAGTTGAGAGCGTGGTTTGGGTTTTCCTATCTCTTTCTGAAGAAGGTTCGTCAAGATGTTACTGATTGGTTGTCTTTTTAGTTGTGAAAATATCGGAATGAAAACCTGCCTGAAAGTAATAATCTCATTGGAAACAATTTGCCATTGGGTCGAGTCTTGGTGAGATTTGAACCTGTGACGGAAGTCATAGAACGCATCGCATTTACCGATGAGTGCGTGATGTCATTCAGAATTCAGGAGGAACCAACTGAGTTTCCTATATGATATTTCCTTTCCAGCCGCTCGTGTTATCAATGCATTTTTTGATAAGATTCTTTTTTGTGCGGAGTGAGTTTTATGTACAGCTCAAGTTTTCAAAGCGATGAGCCAAAAAACGCGAAATTTTCGTCTACAAACATGAATGATTTATTTCCCTTCGTGTTCGGTCGCG
This sequence comes from Anopheles dirus, assembly GCA_000349145.1. Classification (NCBI taxonomy): domain Eukaryota; kingdom Metazoa; phylum Arthropoda; class Insecta; order Diptera; family Culicidae; genus Anopheles; species Anopheles dirus. The sequence goes on from KB672979.1 coordinate 6,777,069, forward strand.
CCTACTGGCCGAGGAAAATATCTTCCATGTTATTACAACGGCAGCAGAAACAGCGAAATGTGTTCGTGATTGAACAGCACTGGCGGCGGTGTTATTGGTCTGATAAGAAGTATGGTAATTGAATCAAAACTGTGCTTAAACGAACCTCCCGGAGCGGCCGCGTGTAACTGTGCAGCTTAGCGCGCACCGGTTTTATCAGCGGATCGTGCCCGCTTAGCCCGGATCGCCTCGAGCACGGACCCGGACCGGGGGCATAAATCAGATAATTAAGCTCAGGTTTGCTAAAGCCGACTGTACCCGGCTGATGAGCGGCACTACTACGAGATGTAAACCAACAAAGTGCATCCTCAAGATGCAAGGCCGCCTGTAGGGACCGGTGCCTGCACCGTCGATCGAGCTCCGTCGATCTTTCCCGGCTTTCTCGGTGGTTTACCGCGGCGCTGGTAAGCCCCATGCGCAACGAAGACGAAGACAACGCCTTTTATTGTTGTTCCAGCATGTTAACACACTCGCGAGCATCGATTATTAATGCTATTTAAAATGAAATAAAATAGCCTATAAATCATCTCTCGAAGCTGCCGCGCGAGCTGCAACGAGCAACGGACTCGCGTTTCCGCGTTCGCACACGACGGTGGTGGGTGGGAGTGGACCCCATAAGCCACCCCACCGTCTTGGTTGGTGTTGTCGGGCGCTCGTGCAGCCAGGTACCGTTGGCGGGGCCGTTTTGTTTTATGCTGCATGCAGCTCGGGCCGGAAAAAATGAAGTGATTTCCTTCGCTTTCGGGCGGGCGGGCTGCATCGGCACCGGAAGGCTAGAAAAGCAATTTGCTGCGCCACTAATCGTTTATGGCATTTTCTCCCACAACCGGGAACGGTGTTGGTCGGGTGTATTTAAAATGGAAATTAAATTAGCGAGGTCTATCACCCGAGGGCGTTGAATTTGAATGTGTGCGAAGGTGCATATTGAGGGCCGTTTCGGGAAAGTACATCTGGTTTGCCAATTTTATCTGCAATTTCCCATAATTTTGTGCATTATGGGCTCCTTTGCGTAATAGAAAAAACACATCACAACTATCAAATGGCAAAAAGAACAGGAACGGCGTATCCACGAGCCTGTCAGTGAGCCTGTTTCCGTTCCAGCCATCGTGATTGTCCTTACGCTCTAGCCAGCACCATTCCAACGCGTGTGCTATCTCTTTGATATCGGCGGTAGCCCACACACAGCGGTGCAAAGTGAAATGCACCCGTCGGATGGCATCCTGTTCCATTTTGTTCACCGGAAAAATTCATTCCACTCGGTGGAACCGGACACTGCAACTCAACGAGTAGTTCGTTCTGAAGCAAAAAAAAAATGTCTTTTGTGCCACTTTTTGCACCATCCTGCGCGGTTTCAATCTATATAATATAGCGCACACAGGTGAATGGAACTGATTTTTTTTTGTTCGTTTTCATTCGCACACTGCCCGATAGTTATCGGCAGGGAAGCGGTGCGCTTGAAAGCTCACGGAAATAAAATTTGAAAAGCACTTTTCCGCACCAAGTAAGTAATGGGAACGCATCGATTGCGCTTGGGTGGTGAATGATAAAAAATGCAGGCGAAAAACACTGCGTCGGGTCGGTGTCAATTGAAAGCACATAAATTTCTTCCCGCCCCGAAAAGTAACTTGGGCCGTTTTTTGCCGTTCCAGCGCCTGAAAGATTGGACTGTAAACTGTTGGAAAAATGATTTAGATAAGGGTCGTACCGTTTAAAATAAATTGTCACTTACTTCCGGGCGGAGAGTTTCTAGGCAATCGGTGGAAAATTTATTGTACGATACGACCGCACCACCGATTGAATGCAACAGGTTCCTCCAGTGCGTTTGTTTTGGTCCACAAAAAAAGTTGGGGTGGAAGTTTTATTCGAAGGCAAAGCTCATCCCTGGACGAGGCACGTTTTACGATGAAATCGCAGTTTTATGTACGACTGTACGAGCATGGCGGTAATTAAATGTTAATTCGCTACTGTGAAAACTGGTCGAGCTCGGGTCACGAATTTCTCCACCGGCAGCGCATGATCGATGTGAGCGTGATGAGGTTTAGTTTCTGCACGTTTCGATTGTGCTCTGTAGCTTTCTTGAAGTGGATCTATTCAAAGACAATTTGTTGGACAACATGCTTGATGTGAAAACCATGTTAGCAAAAACCAAGCAGACAGAATAAGCCACTCTTCAGGCTGAAAAGACAAGAGTACAACTTGTCAATCCACTCACAATGTTGCGAAGATCATACTCACGTCCACGATATCCAATTTTGAATTCGGAGCGTGCGGCTCGTTGCGCGTCCGAAGCACACAGCAAAAAAGCTGTGTTAATCCAATTGAATTTCCCTAATCGACATAAATGGGCCCAATTTGCACCTCCCAGAACGGAATCAATTCCTCCCCATCCCGGCGTTTAAAGCTTGATGATGGATTATGCGAAATTTTCCAATTTGCCCCAATAACTACGGCCCCAGGTTCTTTGTTCCGTTCTCCTCTGTGGTGGCGGCGAGGTGTTGAGTTGTGGTCGAGCATAATGAGCTTCCTTATTCTTTCCCGCAGGTGAACCGCAAAACCGCGCCCAGCCTTCTGCACAATCGCATGATTGTGGAATCGATTTTATTTGTACCGGCGGAGACCGGGTGTGCACGATCGATCATGCAGGACACCGCCGGGCTGCTCTGGAAATGGGATCAAATTGGGACGCGAAATCGGACGGCCCGGTGTCCGGTGCTTCCTCGTGTACGTGATTTCAATCAATTCTTCACGGCCGCTTACGAGCGAGAAAAGGTGTGCTAGCAGCCGGGCGTGTGCAATACTCGCCTCGCGCACACCGGAAAGCGAAAACCGTTTGTCAGGGACGTCGACGCCGCGCGTCATCCCGTGCCGCTAGGGGGGGCCCGCGGAGGCAGAGTGAAAGATGCGAGATAAGAAAAGGTTCATTACCGGCCTAAAAATAACCACGACTTTCAACGGGCGCGCTTCAACCAACTTCCAGCGACTGGGAGCGAGTTGGTTGCGGTTTTCGACGACTGTTGAAGGGCATTTTCCTGGAGCAGCAGCGTCGGCTTTGATTATCCTTGAAACCTCGTGACTTTTTGTACTGGAGATAGTGCCGTTCGGCGCAGGCGACGAACCGCGTTCGTCGCAGTTCTCAAAAAGACATTATCCACTCGGTTCCGTACACTGGCGCGCACTTGGAAAGGAAGCCGGAAAATGTACGCACCTGCTCGCCCTGTCTGTCTCGGACATATCGCGGTGGCCACAGCGGATCTAAGTAAAAACCCAAACTATGATGTCGCCCTCCGTTCGTATCTTGTCTTGTCGCCCGGTTCGGTAATTTATGGACAGCATCTTGTTTTTCCCTATTGTTTTTGTGTGTTCGCCGCGTGCTGTACGTGAAAATCGGCATCCCCGGCGGCGGTTCCTTCAGCGGGGGAAAAAGAAACCAACTCCCTGACTCCCACCAATGGCTCGTTGGCGCTATGCGGCCGGAGATAACGCGTTTAATGTTACGAATGTTTGCGTGGAAGTAGAAGAAGTGGAAAGTACATTAAATTTTATAGGTTTGTAGATACGATAGAGTGTGGCACAATGGCGATGCTGCCACTGCTGCTGCTGCTGCTCTGGCTATCCTCCGAATCTAACGGCGCACGTAAAACGGAACGCGCTTGAATGGTGCTCTCTTATGTTGCTTATTTACATTTAAGCGCTCCATTACACGGGTGGCGAGTACAAATGCGTCGCGCTTAAAGGGTGCACAGGAATTTATCACCAACAGATGTGGAACAGAACGAGAAAAGGAGTAGGAGAGCGAGCAGCGAGCGCATAATTTGATCAACTTTTGAAGTGCACTTATTATGCGCTAACGACGGGAAATCAAATAAACTCATCAGGCTTGCGTTGCGGGCTGACATCGAATAAAAATTCCTTGCGAATGCAGAAATTCATTCAATTGGGGGCCTCGCCGCGGTGCCATTCGTCGCGGAGCAACAAAGCACCATAAACCCGCCGCGCATCATCCCGGGCTCCCGCTCGCTCGAACCGTGCGTACGGCACATTATTGCGCGCGATCGCGATTGGATTGTATTCTATCGCGCCTCCTGCCCTCCCGAGGATGCTGATGCTGGCCTAATTTATATGTTTCAATTCAAGGACCCGCGAATTCGCGAAACCAGCGTGCAATGAATTATTTATATCTTTTCACACAGCATAAACTTACTGCTTGTCTGTCGTGTGTGTGTGTCGTTTGGCGGTCGTTTGTCTTGCCAAGCCGAGAGAGAGGGAGAGAAAGAGAGAAGGAAAGAGTATGTGTGTAAGCATTTTTTCGTCTCCGTTTCGCGGATGCCAACACGCCGTCCGTCGTTTATCGTTCACGGGGCCCGCGCCAAGCCGAAGGATTCGTGCGGGTGCTCTTTTGAATCTACCGAAGATCGGGGAGAATCGCCACGGTGATCTCCGGTTCTGGTTGGTGGTGGAACGACAACACAAAAAAAAACGGTGCTGCTGCTACCCTTCGCGAGCCAGGAAAAGGAAAGTAAGTGTTTCGTTCCACTCTTTCTCCGGAAGGATTCGCGCGTGAAGGGAACCGCGCGCGTAACCAATAAATGCCCGGCACCGGCTTCACCGGCGGGAGAACCGGAAAAACGACCCCAAATCGAAGCGTACACTCACTCAATAAAGCACGGAACCGAACCGTGGGGAGAGAGGCGCGAGTGAAAAAATATTATAATTTATTTTTAATCTGATACATAATAATGTTAATCTTATAAACTCAACACGATATTTGATACTCTCTTCCTTCTTCGATTTCGGAACGCGTTCGCGCACGCCTTCGCGTGTGTGTTTGTGTGTCGAAACGGGTCGCCGTGCCTTATGTGTGTGGAGAACGAATGCAATACCCGGCTGTTGTACCGCGTGTGCGCTGTCGGTTCCTTCTCCATGATAGGGGGTGGGATGGGGCGTGAGTTTGACCATCTTCACACGGTGCGTGGTGCGTCCAGTTCGCGAGATCGATGGTTTGTATGGGATTTTTTTTATTCTCGTGCTCTGTCTCTCTTCCTCCCTAGCTCTAGGTTTCGTTCTTGTACAGCTGAGGCAGCCAGCCAGCCAGCCCCGGTTTGTTGGTACATGCGCGCCAGACGCACATTGTTGTCTGACTTTCGGAACCGATTGGGTTTGTAATAGCTCACGGTTCATGTTTGTAGTAGTTGGTTGCTCCGCCCTGCGCCGCTGTTGCCCGTTTCGCTCCTGCAACCCGGAGACCCTCCACAGCTGCAGTTTGCAATCAGTGCAGCGTTTATTTTTTTTATCTTCCCCGGTGGGGAGCAACCACAATCCACAAAACAGCGTATGTTTTGGCTTCCTTTCTTGCTGCGTGTGCTGAATGTGAGCGTTTGTAATCTAACCCACCGTGGATATTGTGACGGCAGAACAACACGAAAGATAGCCAACTTTTTGACCCGACCGTAAACGATACTGCAACAGAAGGCTGCAGAAGTAATGCAATGTATCCACGGTGGAGCATCGTTCGTGTTTTATCGTTTCTTACCGATTCGTAAGACCGTTTTAATGTCATACTAGATTAGTAAATGCTGCATATAAGGAGCTTTATATGCAAATTCTAGCACTTTCAATCCGAGAATGTTCAATAGGACAATCGGCAAACGCACTGCTTGCCTAACACGCCATTTGTAGGTTCAAATCTCGATCAAATAACAAACATCATAAATGATCATCTTTTCTGAAAAAAATCCTTTGACAGCAGAACAGCTCCTATTCTTATGACCATTTTCATTTAGTACCTCCCTCTATCAAAAAAGAGCGTCATTATCAATAGACACGTTTAAGAAGGAAGGGGTGAGCTTTCTCCTCGCCTGGAAATCATCCCCACAAAGACCGATCGATTCGGTGCAAAATGGATAAAGCTGCGCTCCACACGATCTCCAAAGTGCAAGATGCTGCACAGTGCCCAGGCACGTGCGAAGAGAGGGCGCACGCCGGCGGGATGAGACGAGAGAGAGAGAGAGAGAGAGTGAGCAGAGGAGGCCTGCCCCAGTGCAGTTCGCGCGATCTGGGCATATCACGATCAGGGAAGGGAGGCTGTGGCAGTGCTGAGACTGCTGCATCATAAAAGTTGAGGAATTTTCTCACGGTACACGGGGCGCACATCCGAATCATCTGCGGCTTGCAGATATGCAATGCCAGAGTGGCCCGAGTGATGCACCGTTGATGGTGCTGATGATGATAGTCATCACCCTCTGCGTCGGTATCAAACCCCTCAGCCCTTTGTGTGGGATTTGGTGGCGTCGTCTGAACTCGGGAAGCATCGCTCGAAAGCGCACTGTACGTTACCCGTAAAGGGCTGAGCAGTGCGGCTATCGACAAGCCGTTTATGAGCGCGATTTGGTTTTGCGAATAAAGTTCCATAATAGACCGCAGAAGAAAGTCAATTCGCCCGAGAGCTTACCAGTCTAGAGTTACATTTGGGTCGGTGAGATATCTAATTTCGTCGATCGCAACGTGTCAAAAGGAACCAGAGCATTACTACAATATGGTTTCTGTAAGTTCCGCGCATCATTAATCAGGCGGTGTAATTGAATCAATTAGTACAGGACACTCACAGGATCCTGTGCGAACCGGGCAAGGATAACAGGGGACGTGGGAAAAAGCCAACCCACCTCACAACGTGCACGGGTTATTCATTGCGTGATTAATGGTCTGTGATGTTAGGTAGCGATCAAGCGTCAGCCGGGAAGAAATGCGACCTGAGCGTCGTAAACAGCTGCTGCTATATGGGTGACACCGTTTAGTGTAAGACGTTCGTCTAGAACCCGAGCCTTTGAAGCAGTTTTGAAAACTCGCCCAGGTTAGCGTATTAGATTATGCTGACTTCATTTGTCCAATTTACGAAACTGAAACTGTTACCGAGCGAACTCGGAGGAGAACTGTCAATTTCGAAGAATTGATGCAACACATTTCCTGCACACGGGCTGGCGTTCTCTCGTCAGGTAATTCGCATCCGCGGAAGGATTCCGTCCCCCACAACACACCCACGACCCTTGCTCTGTTGTTGTGCATCATCCGCCGTTTATGTATGCGCTGCACGTTTTCGCTTTCCCGCGAGTTCCTCGCTCCGTGCACGTATGTAACATATCGCGGGTGTGTGTTACTGCAGTGAATTTGCAATCTGAAGAAACGATTCCATCGTGGTTTTCTTGTGCGCTGTTATTGTTCTTCCTTGACTGCCCGTGTCCAAACGCATAAAAGCAGCAGCAGCATCACAACAACACTGTGGTGTGTTGTGCGTTCCCCGGGAGGGAACGGCAGCAGCAGTTGCTTAAAATTGAATTTACACCATATGGCGAACCCTTCTTCCAGGTAATTCGCAATTCCGCGATCTCTGGGCCGTGTGGTTCCCTTCCACGGTTATTCTTTCACCGGTCGGATTAAGCAGTTTGGCAAGCGGCGGTGTGAATTCGGGTAAAGGATTCCCGCTCCCGCAGTGGCGGAGCACGTTTTTTTTTCGGGATGCGGGTGTTATTGTTACATCTGTTATGTCCGGCTCCATGTTGGTGCCTACGCTGCACGGTATTGGAATATCCTCGCGGCGCGCCCGAGTCATCGCCGGTGGAGGATAAATTGTTGTGAGCATATTTTTCGACGTGTCAGTTTCGGTGCTTGCGAGGGACGCAGTGTGTACGACCTCATTTCAGGAGTGGAATGTGGCGTAACGAATGCATCCCAAAGCGTGGTTCATATGCAATCGGATTTGGGGAAGTTTGGAGAATTTTAGAACAATTTTGCTTCTTCTCTATTTCTAGTCACTGTTGTTGGAACGGCGTACCTGGGATATGAAATACCAGGTAAAAGTGTGTGATGCGAATGAAATACACGGATGACCGAATCGATCGATCGTCCACGCACCTGGGAACTAGCGGACTCCATCAGCGATCGTCTAGCAGGAGGAGGTCAAGGCGACCTACTTAGCCAACATCTACTACCCCATTCTGTCACCTTTCACTCGGTGGGATGTCTAGTCGAAAACAAAACACGGACCAGCACACCAAGGAACATAGGAAAACCCCTCATTTCACCCGATTCTATCGTTGAACATCGTTGAGCCGTGTGATTGTCATATCCAATAAATCGCCCCATCATCACGGCCGGAGCCCGTGCGGGACACGCGAGGTAAGCTAACCGCCCGGGAGGGGAAAAAAGGCATCAATCAAAACACTTGCCGCATTGTTTACAGTCGCTCGCCAAAACTAAGGTCCCGCTTCTTGCTCTTTTTTAGGTACACGCAGGGCCGCCGGAGCCGTCGTTTCTAGACCAAGGCTTGACGGCGTCTTGGAAAATGCGCCAAGCTGTGCGGGAGCCCGGTACGAGTTCGCTGTGACGCATCGCATCGAGAGCGTCCCCCACTCGACTCCGATACTCGATCATCGATCTTTGTCGCTGGACGGCAGAATCCTATCCTTCACCGGTGAGCGTCGCTCACCCGAGTGTTATGGTTGGACGTAATCGATTTTCGAGCTACACATAACAACATGTTGCTCAACGTGTGCTGCGCCGCCCGGCTCACTCTCCAACAAGCTCCAAGTGCGAAGAAAAATGTCGAAAAACAAAAACGTAAAACGGGAAACACATGACAAGAAGGTACGCTCGTACAGCAACGCGGCAACGCGGTCTCGCGTATCCGCCGCATCCAAGCGCGGGATGAAGAGTTATCTCGCGTACGGCCGGGGCCTACGGGCGGGTGAAGATCTTTCGAGCGCTTCCAAGTCTCCCAGCTGGTTGCTGGTGGCTTCTGGCAGCCCTTTTCCACTTGAACCTTTCGAATAGGCAGAGGTGATGCTGCCTGAGCAGCCTGGGAGGACGCGGAGGGCATCACCGGACATCTCTTCCGTTGTGTTGTGTCGAGGGCAGTACAGCACACGGTTCGCTGCTTCCCCCGTCCGAGTGCACCGAAATGCACTCTCGCTCGTTGTGTGCGAGCCCCACGGCAAGGTGAATACCGACTAATTTAACCATAATTATATATCTGTTACGTTTGGCCCCGGGCACCGCCGACGAGCAGCGAAATCTCCACCGGGTGTGGGTGATTGGATACTCGAGCCGTTTTTTGCTGTTGTGCTGCTCGTCTGTTCTTTCCGTTGTTTGGTTTGGTCGAGACGCGAGGTATGCGAAGGAAAACAGTACGTCACACGTTGGTGTTGGTGCTGCGAGGAGAATCCTCCTTCCCCTAGGGCTTCACCCGGGGCCGGGAGCTTCCGTACGTCTCACCGCTCGAACCAGATTTTGAAGGGCAACCTCTCGGCAACGTTTTCGGCTCAACCGGTGCGCGCGAAACGGATCGAAACATCAAACGGAAGGGCATGCTAAATTCTGCACCCCGCGAAGAGGTGCATCGCGCAAAAATTAAACTCCCATCGCGCGAGTGCCGCGGAACTGGTGCGCGGCATCCGACCCGGTTTCGTCGGGTGATCGTGATATACTTTTCACATCATCACGTGCGATAACTTATCTTTCTGACGCGGACGAGCGCGAAACGCATAAGCATCCGTGCCAGCAGCGTCTCGAGCTGATAAAAATCGCCCCACAACCGATAACGGCCGTTGCAAAGTTCTTGGCGAGGCTTGGGAAACTATCTGCCGCGCGATGCGATCCATCCAGCCGGTCCAAAAAGGGTCATAAATAAAATTGAAACACAGCGCGTTGAACCCGAGCTAAGCCGGAGCTGGCGTAGAACGCGGACGCACTTCGAATGGACCACGACTGACCGACCAAGTCATACTCCCCGGCCCAGTACGGTACCGAGGAACTCATGTCGTTCGCATGCTGTGTTTTACTGCGCGTATGTTTCTCTTATCGAGCGCCGGAAAAGGGAGAGCGATGTGTCCGTTCGGGAACCGATTTTCTCGCGAAAGACTATTAATTTATATTCCCGTTTTCGGAGTCCGACTCCAACAATGTCGATGTCGTTTCGCCTGTCGTCCAAGAAGAGTAGCGTGCTGTTAGATAACTTCACGGTGGAACGAGTTTTTACTCTACAGCTGATATGATAAGACGGCAGCAATTCTGTGGGTGCTAAAAGACTACTAGCACACCTCAGCGCAGGACACGCGTCGCAACAAAAGGCTTACCTCCCAAGCGACGGAGGATCAGTTCGTGCGATGCTGGAGTTTGCAAAGCAAACACACTTCCTGCCCGAGGCAAAAGAAGCTGGTGTCGGATTGTTTGTTTCAGTAAATGCCAGTGCGTTTTTTTTTTTCGCTGCTGTACATTCAACAACCATTTATTCTTCCATTCTTCCATTGTTAGTCTTAAAACTCACACTTTTTGTGTACCGTTTTAGGTGCGGTGGTGCTGTGGACTAAATGATGTTTAAATAGGATGCGCCCCGACCAGAGTGGGTCCCTCGCCAAGGTGTATGCGTCGAGGCGTTAGTCCACACAGGGGCAGGGCAACGGAACGCCAGCCAGAACCAGAATTAGGACCTTGAGGCAACGGAGGTGATGTTGTGTCAACGTGTGTAATACACACGGAGGGATAAAAACCGTCGTGTACACCGAAAAAAAGGTGAAGATTAATCACATTAACGGAGCCAGGCAGCATCTCCGAAGCCGAGAGACAGAGCGAGAGAGGATTATGTTGTTTTTCTGTTCGCCTGACTCCTGCAGCAAGCGACAGCCTCCGACCCAGACCCGGAGGGGGTTTGGTATGCCCGGAGGATTAAAAAGATGTTGAGGTTTGGAATGAAAACGGCGTATAAAAAAAGCACGCTACGCTGCTCAATCTCGCTGCTCAATCTCAGGGGACTCAGAATTTCTTGCTGAGTCAAGAGCCAGCGCCTTCAAGAGGTTAACAACGTCATGTCAACGGGAAGTGATTGCCAAAATGCACCCGTTGCGAGCGGGTACTCCGGTAGCCGGGGTACAGCGCAGTTCAAACCGGCAGCCCTCTTATCCGGTTGGGTCAATTAGGTGGCACCCCCTCCCTGGTTCGGTGGTGCAAATTTGCCCCGAAAGCGATGAATTATGGCTTTTTATCCAATTTTCCAAACACTTCACAACCAGATGTGTGCCCGGGACGAGCGCGTTCGTGTGCTCTTATGGTCATTGGGCGAGTCTTCTGCCCGAATCATCCCCCGTGCATGAGTGTGTGTGTTTTTTTTCAATTCAATCGAGATTCTTTTAGGTCGCGATAGCACTTGTAATCAAATTTGTTGCCGTGTGGAATCGATCCATCGAATCGGAATTTATAGTTAGCGAGAAAACTGCCATCTCATGCTCTCCGCAGCATTCCATAGCGCACCTTTCGTGCGCCGAAAGTTGGAGGAAAAGTGGGCACGTGCTTTCCGGACACGCTTGATATCCGCGCCACCTAATGGAACGAGATGACCAACAGCCAACAGCGAGCAATCAAACAGCGGACGTTTGGCACCTTGCCCGCCTCGGCGTTGTATCTTCGGCGGGACCACTTCCAGCCGTCAGCGAGAAGCGATTAATGCCCCATTGAGAGGAACGGTCTTAAGAGAGGCAAACAGCGAAAAAAACACATCGAAGAAACCAGCGGCGTACCTACCTTTAGTTCGATCAGTTATGAGCGATTATCGACGAGGTTGAATCGATCGAACGATCTGCCTTGATCGTCGAAAAAAATAAATAAAACAACCATCATCATCATCATCATCGCCATCGCCATCGTCCCCACGGTGAGAGAAGGTGTCGATGTATGATTGGCTATTGACTTATTGTCCGCCTCGTCGGATCCAGCTTCAACGCACGCCAGGGATATAGCCACGCGTTGGAATACGTCACCATCGTTAACCTCATTTAGCCCGATAATCGTGTCCGGCGCGAAGGCTTTCGTGTACGCACGGAAACGTGCCCTGCTTCACGCGGTTCCCCGTGATAGATGGTACAGCAACAAAGTTGGCATCAGTACCGCGAAAGGGGTATCATCGCATCGCGCTACGGGTGCGTGTGCGCATGTTGTGATTCCGAAGCCGATATCATTACGCCATCTTGAACAATTATTCAAATTACGCGCGAACGTAGCGGGGCCCGCCGTGCGCCGTGCGCTGTCAAGTTGGGTGAAGCGGTGCGCGAGTCCGTGCCTATACTGCTGCTTCCCGATGGGAAGCAGCACTGATCAGATACACTACCGGGGCACAACCGAGCGGAAAAAAGTATCGAATAACCGAATCAGTTTCAGAACCACCGAATGCGGCCACAGTCGACAGACACATACACACACACACACACGGACCGCGTTCCTTCTCGGCATCCACCGAGAGGCTAATTTCTCGACCCCCAGTTGTCGAGTGATCCGGAACGGAAATACGAAAACGAAACGTTTTTCCCCCGTGGTGGTGGTGCCGGCACTGGTCACTTTCCCAGACCGTCGAGCGTATCCCAGGGTTTGTAAGCGGATACTTTCCCGGGCCCGGCTGCTGCCTGTCGGTGTGTCCCCACCAACATCGGAAGACAGACGGGCGATCCTCCGATGTGTGTCTGTGTGCCCGACGCGGAACATTGGTAGAGGAAAACATTCATCCAGCAACGAACGTACCAGATTTCTGACCTCTGTTAGATCCAGCGCCCGGGAAGGGGACGAGGTAAAGGCGCAGGCACGATAATTATCCGTGCCGGACGTTTTGTACCGTGCGGTGTGTTTTGTCGTCCAAAAATTGCGCGCAAAGCACCCGGTATCAAAGGGACAAGATAAAAGGGGACGTCGTCGTTGCTTCCTCCCTCCCGGGCTGGAAAGACAAACGACCCGGTGCTGCTCGTCTTCGGCAACTTAAGACATTGGATCGCGTACAAGGGCGATGGGATGTCGGGACACTTCTCATGCAGGACACGGCCGAAACGTCCTGCATAATGAAGCGTACGCAGAAATATTCGCACACAGTTCCCGCGTGCCAGCGCAGTTTGCCCGGAACGGGATTTTGGCAGAAGTTTTGATGCGGAGCTAGGACTTGCGGAGTGAGACACCGCCGGGCGTCGTTCGGGAGACAGTCGCGAGTTTGCTGCCAGGGGTCAGGAGGATGATTTGCATGGATGAGTTTTTGGCTGGCCGGAGGATTTCCAATTCCAGCACACAATCGAGCCCGTAATGGCGCCTTTTGTTGTGTATGCGCATATGGATGGAACCAGCGAGGAACAGGGAAAAAATGATGGGCATAATTTAGACCGTATATAACATGGCTTTGCCTTCATTGGCCTTGGGATTGTTTGGGATGTGCATGTTTCGGTGGCTAGCTCTTTCTGCAGCAGATTGTGCAGAATCGCATTGAGAATCGCAAGTAGCTTCCGTTTATGGACATGTGATAAGCATCAACTGAATGCAACTGGTACCGTCCGTCTTGTGATGGCAAAGAACTTCAACGCACTGCCCAACGTCTTATGCCAATTTGTAACGGTTTCATGTCACTGAGCATCAAACGAGATCGCCGCCGAGATATTAGAAGTATCATGACGGTGTAAGATTTCGAGAAGGTATCACGTAGCTCACGTTCGAGAGCAATAGAAACGGCAAGTCATACCGGGTGATGTACCGCGGAGAAAGCGGCTCTTCCCCTGTGTCCCATTTGCATGCAGCTTACCGATTTCTTCACGTTGGAGGCTGGTCCATCGGTCGGCGAAGTCCTCGGTGAATCTGTCCACAACTGCTCGCACACAAGAACAACTGGCTGTCCGAAGATGCGCCTCAACGGCTTTTTCGATTCCGTTGCAGCACACCTCCCAAGTGGGCCTAATTTGATTAATCGTTTGCCATCACTCTCTGACCGGAATCCTTCTGGTGTCCTCGCCCCGGTGGGTTGGCATTTTTGGCTCTTAATTGCACAATTTCCCATGCAAATACCCCCGGCTGCGATCGGGCCCGACCCGGAGCCCGGGACCTCGCGTAAACCGGTAGTAGTCCGCATCGGGCCGAACCGAACCGCGTCCGAAAAGGATATCCGAACCGCCGCACCGAAGGTCAAATTTATGATCACTTATTAGTTTCAGGTGTTGAGAGACAAAAGGGGTTTCCGTGTAAACTTCCCCGGCCATGGAAGCGAGCGGATACATGATCGGATACAACAACCGTACGGAAGCGAGCGAACACTATGCCTACGGCACTGCTCTGTCCAGGGAGCAGGGAACCTCTTGAATCCTTTTTCACCCCGTTTACCCTTTCTTCTCGGCTCGGGTTTGTTTTCGGGACTACATCCGAGGCCCGAGAGGAGCCGGCGATGTGCCAGCGGCAAGTTTACGCTATTTATGACGCTGTTTTGTCATTTAAAAAATGGACATTTTATTTTAATTAAGTTTTTCCAAGCCGGTGCCCTTCGCCGGGCGAGGAATCGGGTCGGCTAACCCTTCTTGTCTAGCGCGAGGGAAGCCCGGAGAGTGGTCGTCGTTGTATGTTTTTTTTTCTACGGTAACCTTTCGTCTTCCTGTTGCGTTCCATACGTCCACTCGGGTGGCTCGATTATTCCTGATGACCAGTGGTCAAAACAGTTCCGTAATGTGTGTCCGGTTGGGATTCTGTTTTGGGACACCTATTCTTCCAAAATTCTCACCTGGGAAAAAGGATGCGCTTCCGTGACAGGGGTGAAGTGCCGGATAGTGTCACCCGGTACCTGGAAGGCTTGCACTGTTACCGCGCTGTTACTGAGCTTGTGGTCGAGAAAGTCGAAAGAGCAGCTTCCAGCTGGCAACAGAGGAAGACGCGCCCGGCGAAGAACCGACGTACAGAGTTTGTTTTTTCGTTTGCTTTATCAGCGCGTCTTGATCGATGCGCGGGGCGACGCGCTCTATTGTTCCATTTAGCTCCGGCGTTCCATTATCTATTGCCTGACGACACAATAGAACGCTTAACTGCTCGGAAGGCTTCATTCATGCCGTCCTCCGTGTGCTCGGTTCCGATGTCTTTGGTTTTAATGAAACACAAGAACCGACCGTGTACACGATCCGAACAGCCAGATAAGCGACGCGGGGCAAGCCCGTGCCCAGCTGGTGAAAGGCGCACACTTCATTCTCAACCACTCTCATCGGTTCTTGGCACGAAACGCACTTCGAAGTCCTGCTTCCACAGCGCACAGGACGCACTTTTACGTTGCAAGACAAAAAAGCGACCATCCAAAACACGATCATAGGCGCAACGGCATCATAATCATTCGCGATCGTCTTCGTCATCATCATCCACCCACCCAGCCAGCGTGAGTGATTGTTTTTTTTTTTGTTACAGAAAACGATTCCAGTCGATTGGCGCGCGCATACAGGGTCCATTCGTTCCGCGTGTTGTTGCGCGATTTCCCATTTACGTTCACATACAGACGCGGACACGGTGCTCGTGGTGCTGATCTGGAGCACACCGCTGCACAACACCGGCGCAAGAAGGAGGGACTCGTCTCGTGGAGGAAGGTGGACGTGGTCGTAAGGCGTGTAAGAATGTATGTTTGAGGTCTTGTATGCAGCGGCATCGTGAAGGAGTGTTATTTTATGATTATGTTTTATGTTTTCCCACCACTAGCCCGGCCCCTTCCTGCTCGCTTGCAGATGCGCCCGAATCCAGATCGGCCGTTTTATCCGGCGCTGTTCATATTCATTCGATTACATCGCGACCAAGAAGACGAGCGCGGCACCGTTGCCAATAGTTGTTAACAATATAATCATCAATTTGCGGAATGGAATGGATCGGGCACGATGCTATCGATGGGCTCCGCCATGAACCGCCGGCCGTGCGGATGCGTTCCGTTCGGCACGGGACGGAGCGTGTGAAAATGTGCGTTTTCTTATAATCGATCGTGAGTGCAAATCGCGACTCGCGAGGATCAGCACGTCCAGGTTGGTGTAGTTGTACGCGAAGTACGCCTTTTGAAACACATTTTAATGCCCACTTTCTCATCGCTTCGTTGCAGGTACGCTTGAACTTATCTACATTGTAAAGGGAAGGAAAGGACTTTCACCTTCGTCCGGTGGTCATCTGTCAAATTGTGGTCAGAATCGTATGCGCGCGGGGTACCACCGTCTCGAAACAAACGCGTCTAAACCCGTAATCCTCACACCAAAATCCCGTTGTTCTCGGTGGCGATGTCCTTCAGTCGGTGGTAGACCCTCGCGTTTTTGAGATATTTTTTTTTGCGTTCCTCTCCTCTGCTGACGATTGCATTCCGGTGCAACACATTGCCCAGTGGCTTTTCGCCGCAAACCGAATTGAGAAGAGGAGAAGACTTGCCCTTCCCTTCACTCGTACCGTATAGTGACCTCGACCCCGCGATCGGTGAACCCCTTCGATAGTATCGGGGCCACAGCGTATCCTTGCGTGAATGCGTGCGCTATTTAACCCCTTTTGGCCACGGAGGGATTACACTGCGTGGCTTGTCTGTTGGCCGCGTCGTCCTAGCTGCTGGACCGATCTTAATGAATTATAATTTATTCCAACGGTCAGTCCATACTGTCCGGTTTCTTGACCGGCGTGTCCTTTTCGGGCGTCTGGACAGTGTCGTCTTGGCCGATTCTCAAACATCGTTGTCGTGCAACGCAAAGAACGCCCGGGCTCCCGGAAGGGTGTGCAATCGAAAACCGGTTCATGGGTTCCCTGCGTTCCCGGCGAGAGCGCCCGTATTGGGTCCCGTTCTCACAGACCAGGATAATGGTGATGGGTGTTTCGAGGCGCCCCTTTTTCTCAGCGGATTAGTGAGCAAAGAAGGCCGGTCCTGCTGGTCGTCCTTTTCGGTGTAAATGCGTCCGATCGAATTCGGACACTGGCCAGTCATTATTGTGATTATTTTCCGTAATATTTTCTCGGCTCGCGTCCTTCTGTCCCTGATCCCGTTCCGGGTGCGGGTACGAGGCAATAAATCTTGCACGGTGCTGCAGATAATGGTCGAACCGAGGATAGTTCAAACATTCCATTACCGGGCTACGGACTATGGTCAATTGCGGCGTCTTGGACGTCCTGTTTCAGGACGTCCGTGCTTTTGTTTCCACCGAATGGTAGTGGTGCCTCAAAAATTGACCCTTTCTCCTGAGCAACCAGTCTGCGTAACGAACCCGGGACGCATGCATTATGATCTGGTATATTTGTTTTAAATATTAAAAATCATAACGATTTCATAAATCACCGGCCGTTCCGTGTTGCGGATCACACGTCGCGGGCATGATATGGAACTTTTCCGTTTGCCGTTAGCATGAAGCCTCCATTTTTTTTTCGGGACGCGGAAAATAATGCTCTCGCCACATGCCAGTAGCCACTCGAGCACTGTTCCCGTTTGACACGCAATTGTTGTAAGTGTCACGAACGTCCAAAGTCGTTCCCAGGTTCAAGCGACTCCACGGGATATGTACTTGATGAGATCTCGTCAAGCGGGGCTCGGCTGGGAACCAGAACAGGATCGATACTCGATAGAGTATCGGTCACCGCGGGCGCACCATCTTGAACTCCCGGAACATATCCATACAAAGTCAAAAATGTTGTGAAACATTGGAACGCTTGTCTGCCTTCCGATTCTCTCTGTGCTCTATTGTGCCGTGACGGGGAACAATTGACTGCAGCTGAATGATAAGAGGGATACGGAGTGCGTGTTACGGAGTTCGATGAGAAAAAAATGTCAATTACTTCTCAAAAAATCACATCGGCATCTGGAACAGTTACCATTTCGATTGCTGCGTGTGCAGGGAGCACAGAAAGCAAGACGGTAGAAATCGTAAGGAGCTGCTCACGCGGCGAACAATCGCTGCCCGGCTTCTGGTTCCCCCTGGTGCACCACCAGCATGACGCCCCTGTAGAGGCGCCGCGGTGTGCTCACGTGGAAACGATATTATTGTTGCCGCCCTGTTGAAAAGTCAACCGTAGCAATGGCAATAATGGGTAACGTAAGTCCTGAGAAAAACAGTAATTACTTAACGATACGCACGATTATTGGCCCGCGGCCAACAGTGGCAAAGGGTTAGGAAGCGGCGCTTTAAAAAGGACAACAATGGTAAGAAAAACTGTGCGGAAAGGCTTTGGCCCTGTAGCAAAATGACTAATTGAATGGATTCTCATACTCGTTCTATTGCAGATGTTGCCTTATGGATTGGAATTCTGGTGAGAAACCGAACCGAGCCCCCGGCGTGGCAACCGACCGACTTCACCTACATGTGACGACACCTCTTTGACATCGTTTGTCACTTGCCGTGCAAATGCGGTGACAGCTTTCCGGTTTGATGCGCGTCCCGGAGCTTTGCAGGGGCTTCCCCATGCAGAGGAGAACGCGTTGGCATACGTTCAAAGTGCACGAATGTAGTTATCTTCAAGTAGAAACACTCCACCCACAGCAACACACGAAACGTTGGAATATTTTGTAGTGGAAGACGGCTTGGTTCTGCCATACCATGTCCAGAGGGAAACAAGTAGAAAAAAATGGCAAACTTACCTTCACGTCGCATTCCCATTTTGAGGCACTTTCGTAGTCGACAGAACTGACACTGATTCCGATGGTGCTGATCGATCGGGCAATTCCGGCTGCCCCGGCAGGAGTAGGTGAGATTCCGCCGCACTGAGCGTTTGAAGAATGATTTACAGCCTGGGGAAGTAAGGCAGAGTGGAATGGATTAACTTTCGGTGGACAAGCGCAACCAGCGGGACACAATAATCTTTAAAGACGAATTTAACGCTAACGACATCAACACCGATCGACTGTCGATCGATTACGGGGACGCATCTGGTGGGTGGTGGCCGCGGCGGCAACTTGATCGATGGATGAAGCTATTTAGCTGGCACGGCTGATCACGTGTACGTGTGCTTTTTTTTGTTTGGTTCTCCTCCGTTTTCGGGGCGGATCCTTTAAGCGCCACCATCGCCACCTACCGTCCGGTCGGCAAACGCGACCGAACGGACTACACTAGGCGGCTTTTGGCCTTTTCCTCGTGGAAAGATTAATTAGTTTAACCTCTCCTGTCGGCGTAATTAGCCGAGGCACCGCTTTCAAGCCGCGTATCAGTGAGTGGCGATCTCTCTCCGGGCGGCGAAAGTGTTGCGGCTTTTGCACAAGATAATGACCCAATCGGGGGACGAAGGGTGCCTTCATAAGGGGGGTCCTGTTGGGAACATTTTAATCATCCATCAAGCAATGAACCCTAGCCCACTGGCAGGGATCAGATCAGGTGAGCCTGCTGGTCTCCTGCCGTTGAGAATGCGAGCAATTTGCGAGCATCCACGGAGTTCGTTCAGAAAAACCCCGTAGTGGCAGAGTCCGTGTGTCACACGTAAGAATGGTTTCTTGGTACGGAATTACGGGTGCGCTTGCTGTGCGTACTTCTTTAAAGGGCAAAATAGCACCGAAAAAATGGGGCAGATCCCGATAAACTGTCAAACAATCGGCATCGTTCACCGGGCACAACGGGCTTCCTTCTGGTGGAGTCCCCGGGAGACCGGCGGTCCAACCGAAAGGGAAAGGCGTTCCGGCGTAACAATGTAACACAATCGCTCCGGGGTGGGCCGGTGGTCGTTCCATTTGGGTTCTATTAATTAGGAACAATTTCATTTGGTCGCCGTACATTCTTGCTCGCTTTTGCTCCGCTCGAGGGCGAGTTTTTTTTTCGACTACGCCAAAGGACTCCCGCTGGCGGGAAAAGAATACTGTTTCGCGTTGTAGCGTATGGGGTTGTTTTTCCGTTCCATTCTTCATCTCACCTCAAAAACTGGGTACAAGCAGGCAACAATGATGGTTACGGATCAAATGCGAAGCAGTTTCTGCCGTGTTTTATTTGGCAACATCCAAACGGACGAATTGCATTCCACTTTAGTGGGGTGCATTTGAATAGCCTGGCTAGACAATGGATTGGAGTTTCTTCCATTGTACCCACCATGAACGGGACATGTGCAGTTTTCGCCGGGACAACGATTTGTGTGGCCATTTTGTCGAAAGGAAAAGTTGTGCATACGGTGACAACTCAAGGCAATACCGACAATGGATGCGTTTCGAAGGAAAAATGGCCGTTTCCATTTGCATAACACTCTGCCTTTACCTCGGCCGTGAGCTGTTGCGAGGGAAATTGTGATGCATTTTGCTGCCGTCCGTCGTGTGCTTAGAAAACACGGGTTTTCCCTGCTAGGCGTCAGCTTCCCGCGCACCGTTAGCTGACCGTGACGCGGACAGTGCAACGCTGCCGCCAACGGGGAGAAAAGATCGTAAAAACCGGGCAAGTTTCGTTTTGCCTCGCCGACAACAACACATTTCGACAGATTGATTTGCGGAGAAGCATAAATTTCTCTTCCGGTGGTTGAACTCGGCTGTGTTAGGCCCGTGTCTAATTGACACTTACCGCACGGGCGTCGTAAAAATCCGTTCCCGGCCGTGGTGAAAAACCACCCAGAAGCAGCGTTCGAGCTCGTCGCCGCACCGCGCGCCGAAGACAATTGTTTCCGATTCGGTTCGGTTTTGATGCGTTCGGCGGACGCGGTCAGTTAAAAAGGGTGATAAATTGAGTTATAACAACTCCACCGGTTGCACGCCAGGACCCGGGAGCCTTTGAAAGCATCCTGCAATCGGGATGTGTCCGTCGGGTTCCGTGGATAAGTACTCCTTTTATGCACTTTTACGCACGGACGTTTTTGGAATATGAATTTCAATTTTCAAACCACAAACCACCACCGCCGCCGGCGAAGATGATGGTGGCAGCATCGCCCCGGAGTGAAGGCAATAAATCAAAGCGCCTTTCCGCCGTTTTGCATGCGCGGAACGCGCGTGCTCGAGAAGAGAGGGAGAGGAAAAACAATAAAATTGACGCTAAGCATAAACACCGCGGCGGAGAGAGCGTATGGTACATCACACGGGATAATGGGATATTAACGGATTTTTTCCTCCTCTGCTCCGTGTTTTCCTTTAATGTAAATTAGCGAACGCAAAGGGGTGACCCCAACCAGCGCACCGTGGTCAAGGTTGTCCAGCTGGATCTGGATCTTCTGCTGCTGCTGCTGCTGCTGCTGCCCTGTAGGTGCCTAGGGGGAAAATGGAGTTTCGCGCTTCCGAATGCCGACGCACGTACTGAACTCAATCTGCATATATAATCATAATAATATGTAATGACGGCGCGGAGTGAAGACACCATAACACGACTGCACGCCTCTGAAAGACTGTCGAGATCGCGATCGCACTCGGGACGGATCGATTCCAAATCTCGTAGCGGCAAGGGATAACAAATCCCACCCGGTAGCTGCCACACTGGCAGCAGGATGGAGATTTTCGTTTTCAAATTATCGTGCCCGAGTTTGGGGTCACTTCATTATTGAACCGACACTTCCGTGGGGGGTCGCACAGGATACATCAAAGCGCGCAGGCGCAAATGTTGCAAAAATGTGTGACGGGAAAATTGGAAATTTAAATAAGCGCCCGGCTGATACGCGCAAGCGGCTTGGGGTTCTCTTATTATTTATCTCATTATCTGGCGCTCGGGTACAGGCAAGTGCGCTCTAGTTCGGGCGGGGTTGATTATGATTCTGGGGATAATTAGAGTGTGCGGTGGAGAGATGTGTCGAAGAGAGTGCATCGCTCATACTGCACCAGATATGGAATGCAATCAAGCTGCTTCTGCTGCTGCTGCTGCTCACCGATTATGATGATGATGATGGTGTGATGAGGTGAGATTTGGATAAGAAGGCAGGGTGTGTGTGTGGGCATGATTCGCTTGGCACGTCTCGCCACCGTCGTATGGTGTGGTCAATGCACCGGTGATGGGAACCGCAACGAGAATTGCTTAATTTAGGATTATTGCTCAATTTGTAGCACATTAACGAATGGGCGCTCCGGGAACAATGATTGTGTCGGAAGCGCTCGTTTGATGTTGCACTTATTGGGAGGTATTTTTCGTTTTTAACGTTATTTTTTCCGTGTCGCATGAATTCCAATGTTGTTTTTAAAACATTTCCACAATTCACCTGTTCAGATTTGAACCCGCGACGGTTGTTGTACTAAGCAGCGCGTTTACCGAATACTCCACGGAGCTAATCCCACGCATGATCCGATTCTACCCAAACATAAACCACCCCCCCTCGCGGGCTAGTCCATATCTAAATCGCCAACTTATGCAAACCGACCACTCCCCTCACTTTCGAGCATCACGTTTCGTGTTTCGCTCCACACGCCATCCATCAGGCCGCCGGCGGGCAGAGAAATCGGGATAATTAAATTAAAAAATCCGATGATACACCTATTTATCTAGATCCGGACGTAAGTGAATCTCCATGCCCATCCACCCACGGGCACGGGAGGTTGTGCTACGGATACGGCACAAGAGCACAGCCACGGAACAACGCCACAGTGGTGTGGCCCGAATGTCCTGAGGGCGAAGCCGGCCGTTGCCGGGATTTCTTCCGTGAAGGGCGGACTGGATGCATAACGAGATAATTTTGTGGTTCGTTGGGAGATAATTGATTATGAACCCTTCGCCACCTTCTGGTTGTTGTTGCTGTTGCACCCGGAGGAGATGACGCGACCGGAGAGGAAGAATCGTGACAGTTTTTAGGCTGGGCCGGGTAAAAATGGATCCTTTTAGAATGTTTGCTAGTCCCGCGTGCCCTGCGGGTGACGATGGTGTTGGAATTCACGATTACACCACGAGGAATAGCACGGTAAGGGAATGAGCGAGGAGCGTATGATGTATGAATACATTATTCATAAACTATGCAAGGCGTCGGTCACACATTGTGTGCTGTAACTAGCAGTGCAGTCTCCAGTGGTCCCCGATGGCAAACTCAACCTGGACGCTCTGGCGCATGAATGAGTCGTCAGTGGTTCGAAATTTGGCCAACGGCCAGGTTCTTCCCCGCTGCCTCGGATATCTCGGATATATCAAATAGCCGATGGCGCGAGACCCGGTGGAGGAGGTGTCGCCGACTTTATAGCCCGAATGCTTAACAGGAAATAATTTTGCATAAATTTGCATGCGCAACCTTCCCCCGGCGCTGTTGTTGCCGCTGCTGCTCGCGCTACATATGCGTAGCCCGGGCCAGATTTTTGTGTTTTTAGCTTTTGTC
This sequence comes from Anopheles dirus, assembly GCA_000349145.1. Classification (NCBI taxonomy): domain Eukaryota; kingdom Metazoa; phylum Arthropoda; class Insecta; order Diptera; family Culicidae; genus Anopheles; species Anopheles dirus. The sequence continues at coordinate 6,800,103 of KB672979.1, forward strand.
GGCAGTGCCCGGTGAAATTAAAACTCGTCCATACTTTTCTTCGACAACAACATGATACAGCGGCGGTTTGTTGCCGAAGTGACCGTGTGACGTACATGGAGGTTTAATTGAATTGCATTTGATTAAAAATCAGTGCTCGAAAATGGGCATCCGAAATCGAGAACGTTACCGAAAAACCATTGTATGTCTGGGGAGGATATTTTGGAACGTTTGGGGTGACATTTTTATGGATAAAGTGTTCAGGACGTCCTCTCGACCAAACTTGTCAAATCGCCATTTATTTGACAGCAATTAGTTGAAGGATAGCGCTTCTTCAATCTCGACGTAGAGATTGTGTTGACAAAAGGAGTTTAAATGTACCAATCGCACGCTTGATCGGTGCTGTGATAAGACCATATCCAACGCGGCGGACAATTTGTTCCGTCCGATCACCGTCGGACAGTAAACTGGCACCGGCGTGTCGTTATCTGGTGGTGAAAATTTTCCCATCTTATAATTTTCCTCTCATCGCGGAACCCGGAACACCGAAACTGGAAGAAGTATGTCCGTCAGCGAACGATCGATCATGCGCCGCTTATCCGGCGGGCCCTCTCGAACAGGAAAGTAAACACGATCATCCGCCCGGGAACCTGGAGGAGTTGGAAAAGCAATTTCTTGCAGCAACAGCAGCAGCAGGAAGCAACAACATCAAGAGGAGAAGATAACGCGACGCAGTGCAGCGCAGTCGTGCAGCAGTTAATAAAAAGGGGCATATGAAATAATAAATTATTTTTCGATCGATGCGCCACGATAAGAGCCCCGGAGATCGGTCGTCGCTCGTGAAGATCGAGTATGTGTGTGAGATGGGTCGCGAGCGAGCGCGCGCGCGCGCCTCCGTCCAGGCAGACACACACACTCTTTTTCGTACGGCAAACGGGTGGAGCAGCATAAGCTTTTCAGGCACATTGTGATTGTGGTGCGCCCGCGCTATGCGATTTTATTCTTTCGATTTTTCAAGATCGTTCTTTGGGAGTCAGTTTTTTTGGAAGAAGTCCCCCACCCATTGGGAGCGGGGCGTCCTACCAACTGCTCGCAATCATTTCATTAACCCTATTACCGGCGCTTGGGGTGGAACGGTTGGCTTTTAAACATAATTAAACCGTTACCCGCGCACGGTTCCCGGGAAGGCAGCGATTGCAGCGGTCGCGCAACCCGCTGTGGAGCCCGGCCCGGCCATGCGACAGTACTCCAAAAGCTCTCTGGCAGCACAGCATGAGGGCGAACGATCGGATCGGGGATTCTCTTCCTCGCCCGGGCCTCCCAAATCAGCCCCGTTTGCGAGATGCATAAAGAATAAGATCACGACTTGCAGGTACTTATGAGTTTATTTCCTACGAACTTCGCGCTCACTTCCGCCGCCTGCCCCATCTCGGGCGCTGCAAGTGGTCAGACGACGGAGGAGACGAATTTCGCATCGTATCGCATCGTTGCCTCGGTACCGAGAATGCCCACCACTACACACAGGCCGGGATGGCCCCGGTGCGAGTGAGGCGGTGACTTACCGGCTATTATCTTCTCCAATTCCGACGACTCTCGACGGGAGCTTCGATCTCTCCCCCCTCCTTAAAGGAGGATCCTTTGGGGTAACAACAGCATCCCAACGGGGTTTGGAATCGCAACTGCCGACCTCTGCTCCTCCCCTAGCTCTTTACCAACCGGGCAACAAAATAATATTGAATTAAAATCGATTGCTAGAGAGTTGGAAGCGAGCAAGCGCGCGCGCGCCATTTGGAACACGTCCGAACGAGGGGAGAAGAGAGAGAGAGAGAGGGAGAGAGTTGGAATTAAAATTGGAATCCACGAGTGCGGTTCAGTTCCCAGGGTTTTGGTTTCGGCAGTGTGCCGTGTTCGGCTGGGGCCGTGTTTGTCCAGTGTATCCCCGGTATGTCCGACTATTTCAAACATGGCGATAATTATCGAATTACGCGATGGGACTTAGTGCCCTCTGACCTTTCGAGGGGGAAGCGAGCTGCAGTCGGGTGGAGCAAAGGTCTAGCAGCAGTTCGCTAGTGTTACCGATAGGAAGATATCTTATTATCTTGTGTTTCGCGACACGAAGATTGTACTAAAGCTGCTTAAAAATAGTTTCGAATGTGACAATATTTTACGCTTTCTGTATCCATCCGGTTCGAAGGACCAAATAGTTCGCCAATAAAGCAGTATCAGCACCGTTAAGGCGCATGGCTAATAAATCACTTCTTCACGAAGATTGCATTGGACCCGATCGTGCAGCGAGTCTAAAAAGAAGACAAAAAAGCACCGATTGCTCTGGCCTGCTTTTGTTTTTACCGCCCCCTTTGCGCGGCCAAGAAGCGCGAGAGATGTAGCGAAGCAAACAACAAAAAAAACTGACATTATCTCCGAGTTTCCGCGAGCGAGGGCGTGAGTTTGGTGTGGCAGTCGTGTGGGGCGTCCAGAATGAGCCTTAAAAAGTAAATATGCGCTTTTTTCCGTAGGACCGTAGGAACAGGATCATCTCAGCCGCGGCGGCATCGGGAGAGCAGCCTTCACATGTTCCAATATCGGCACCGCCTCTGGTTGTATTGGGGAAAGTTTTTCATTAACCGACCGGCGAGCGGGAGGCACGTAAATCATCCGACGAACAAACAGTGTTGTGAACACCGGGCAGCACCAGCACACACGTACGCGCAGTATAAGGCACATGTTCCAACGCCGGGGTGATGTCGGCTCAATAACTCTATTTAACTTTCCTTCACGTGCAGATCGCAATGTGACGAGCCCGGCGGTCGGGGGTTAAAATGTCGTCACTCTAAAACCCCCCATCTAAATCCCGTCACCCATCGCGAAGGTCAGGTCTCCCGGAGAACGGGCAAAAATCGTCGTTGTTCAAGTGTCATCATCGATGGAATTAACATCACTTGTTGTTTTCTTTGAGTTGCTGTTGTTGGTGTGGAAGGTAGACACTAGTAAGGTGAGCACAATGTTGTGTTCCGTACGGCGTTCGATTGGGAGATGCTAATCATTGGTTCGAATCTTTAACACCATCTATATGGCACACCGGCTCGACAGACGACGGTAAGAGGTCGTCCGCAGTGTGAAGGAATAGTCGCGCAATAAAGACATCGCTAAAAATAGTGCCTCTTCAAAAACGCGAAGCCTTTACGAGCGTGCGAGCGTGTTGTACACGACAGGCAGAAGCGGTGGATGCGCTGTGTCTTCGAGATCAAGCCAGAAATGGACCTGTGCCTTCCATGGGACAGAGCAATCGTACACAAAATAAGCCCCTAATGCAACAAGCTTCGAATTGCATCGAGCAGCAGTTGAGTTAATTAAAATCAATTTGACATTCACGCAACTGCAAGAACATCCTCCGGCAGGGAATGCCAAACCGGGAGGAAGATCAATACAGCCTAATTCAATATATGGTACAGATTGCTGGGCTTCCAGGGCCCAATTCCGAGTAACATGCTTAATTGAGTGCATGCTGTTCGTTACGTCGGAGCGGTAGTTAACACAGCACACAGCACTCCGCCTTATCATCTTATCGATCATAATAATGCTTCGGAATCAGCTTCACGGTGGAAGACAAATCACGGAAACGCTCCACTCGCACACCGAACGATGTTGATGATGATGGCAACTGATTATATTGATCGTTTTCATCATCATCATCATCTCCATCATCCGTAATAATCGGCGCGCGGTGGTGATGGGTGATCGGGTCGGTGGTTTATAAACATTCTCTTCTCGCCCGCCCGTACTACGACCATTATTAATAAGCGACGAAAGGAGACGACGTTTGAAGTGGTGGTGTGCGCTACGTTCTCGCGAGTGGGTGGCTATCGATCGAAGCGATTGATCAACGCGTGGATCGACGAAAAGCGGGCCCGGGAAGATGGTCCCCATGCGCACACTCTTTCTCTTTTTGGCACACACACGCACGCACACACGCAGGCAGGCAAGCAAGCAAGCAAAACAATGCCATTGTGTGGAGCTCTGCCCGGACGAAAGGAAAAGCGGGGGTTGCAGAGGAGGTGCGTCCAAATCGACCTGACCCGGCCAAGTAGAAGAAGTCACACCGCATTTACTTACGTGTTCCTACGTGTGTTTGGGTGAAGAGAAAGAGAGTGAGAGAGAGAGAGACTGCTTGTGCCGGGGTTAGTTGATCGCGCGGGCACGAGTAGGTCACGATTTTTGCTCACTTCAGCTTGTGTCCGGGTCGCAAGACGATACCTTCTAGAGGGCTTATCGCTTGTCCACACCCTCTCCAAGCAGCATTTCCCATATTCCCACAGCAGCTTAATCCCCAGCTGGGTGGATTAAAATCGAAAATCGATCGGTACCGATACCACCGGGTCCGGCCGGGATGGAAGTGCAGTAGGGGTGGAAATTGTAGTCGCGTGAGTAGAAGAGTCCCCCTTGCTTCGGCCCGGAGATCGTGCGAGGCGCAATCCTCCCTTTCCGATCATCTCGATTGAGGTTAATAGTTAATAAAAACTCTCTTCCTCCTGCGCCAGCCGGTACAACAGTATCACGCTCCACTACCACTGACCCGGGCGACCCGATTGCACACCTCGTTCTGGCCATCGCGGATGACCCGGGCCGCGTGGAGGGATGCCCACGTAGCTTCTACGGGTTCTTCGCGTCCGTAAATGGCCCAATGGCCCGGTGGAGCCGAGGTATCGATTGTGCATCGGCAACAATGGCAATCAGTCCACATTAGGCGCAGTCGGCTAAAGCCGATTGTGCGATGATTTCGTGACGAATTGATCCTGGCTGGTTACGCCGCTCTCCGGCCGGTAACGATGTGTTGATTTTAATTGGTGCGCTGTTGTCTTGTGGTGCATTATTGGGCTCAGTTTCGTTTCATTTTCGGACAGAACTTGAGCCTACCGGGGATGGCGCCTTCCGTGGAATTTCCGAAATTGGACTTCCACGGTAGGTTGGCCCACATTCTTGTGAGTCCCGTTCGGTACCTTTGAGGTGGTGGGCGTCGGTGCAATTGTGGAACCAAATGCCGAAATGCTGTTGCGGATGAAAGCGAAAGAGCGACCGCGGTGGCGGCTTCCCTATCCCCTAATAACACGGTTGAGCAAGTTCCGCAGAAAGTCGGTACAGCGCCGCTGGTTCTGGTCCGGTGGGTAGTTCGCCGGAAAAGTAAAGCCCGGGAACCCGACCGGGCTAACCGCCCGCGGTGGACAGTTATGGCTAATTAGCCGAATTAGGGAAGCTTCTTAAAGAATTCGTGTGGACCACGTGTGGAATGTGGCGCTTGATGTTTGTATATCCCGAGGAAGATTATCGTGATTGCACAATGAATATTTGCACTGATTCCGTTCGTATCAAGCTAAGTGAGATATCGGCTGCTTGCATAACATACCGTGCAGAGTGAAGCCATGCATGGAGCCATGAACACCTCGTAACGAGCTGACAGAGCTCGATCGGACAGAAGTGTGAAACAGTGGCTTACAGTTTGTTGAGTGGTAATTAATTTCTGCTTTACAGAAACTATCGACAACGCGCAGCGTATTAAAATGGAACGGGAACGATGCAACCGGTAAATGAGATAATCGGCAGAACGTTTGATCCACTGCCTTTACGGGGAATGGCCTTCGCTTCCAACGAGAGTCTATCGACAGGCTGTTCTTCTTATCCAAACGGATCGCATCGCATGTTTGGAATAAATTTTCCTCTCCCGTGCCCATTCGGGAAAACAAAACCATCCGAGTTCGTTGGCCATCACCAGCCCGGGCCTCTGATGAGGGCATATTTCACGAGTAGCTAGCAGTTCCGGTGTCTAGAACTTCCTAGCTCACGGAAGCGTTGGATGCATTCCTCCGTTTTTTTTTGCACCGTGATCATAATCACACTTGCTCACCCACTGCAATTATGCACCGTTCTGTTGCGAACCCGCTCCGTTCAATAGCGGGACAAACAACGAGCCACCCCACGATCAGCTGGTCGGCGGAGCTGGATAATTGTTCTGTGGACCTTGATGACGGCTCCCCTTTTCGCTCGGCAGCGTTAGGTTACCTTGGCCTCGGTGCGCTTGATGAGACAATTCTTCACGATTCGCGTGCTTTTGTTTTGGTTTATACCAACCCCACAACACGTCACATCACCGGAGACGGAACCGAACTCGCCTAGTAACACTGGTAACACACGAGAGATGCCTTACACACTCACCATCGCACTTCACCAACGGCAGCCACCCGGCGGTCCAACAGTCGAACGCGGATCGAACCGTGGCATTGAGGCGAAAAACGAAAAGAACTCCATCGGAAGAAGAACTCATAAATCGTGCCGCGTACGCTGTTATCACCGGTCCAAAAACGCAATCTCGCTCGGTGCTCGATTCCGATAGCGCGTGGTTGATGGTTGGAGGTTGGTTGAAACGAACTCAAAACATTCTCCTTTTCGTTGTGCACCATTTGACGCCATACTGATTACGGACACTGGAGGCACTCGGATTACTACTACCAGTACGGGGCGACACTGCGGTGGATCCTCACTGAAGTAATGGGCACACGTATGTTTGTAAACTTGGGCACAACTACACAGGCACACCGGTCACACGTACACACCGTTGTGGACTGTTCTTATCACCAGCAGAATGTGTGACGGGAACGTTGGAAGGATTTTTGACGCACAACTTCGGGACGCGGAAATTATTAGACAGAACATCGCTTAGCTTCATCTGTAATCAGTTACGTTTGTACTAAATCCACTGGATTATCTTCGTTTCTTCAAATTGGCAGCCACATAACGATTGGAATGAAACGTCTAATTCACGTAACTCATTGTTGGGAGCCCTAAAAGTATCAAATTGCTCATAAAGAACATGTTCAACAAACGCTAAGCTTTTCTGCAACGCTTACATGCTTAAATTAGAAGAGGGTAAAGATGTTTACGTCCACAACTCGCGTCGCAAAGCTTCTCGTAACTCACAATAAAACAGTCTACTAGTCATCGCAGCGTGTGTACCGCAAAGCGGCATGATTGCATCGCGATCCCGAACCCAAGGATTGTCCCCGTAAACGACGCGACCGCAAATACGCAATTGACCCTCCGCGACCCTGACCGATGGTCACCGCGGACACCTTCACGCGGGTGGATTGGTCGCAGTAAACGTACGTACGACCGGGGCGCCGTTTAAGGTCTAGGCGTTTTTTTCCCCGCCACTTGTCCTCTCGATTTCTGAACGACGCGAACCAATCGATCAACAAAAAGCACCTCGAACGACACGTGTCGCTGCCAGTGGCAATGGTGGAAGTTATCTAATGTTTTTTCGCGCTTCTATCTTGCATTCTACTCTAAGAAGACGGACGCGATCGGGTGCGCGAGAGACGGGACAGCAATTAGCAACCACATCATACTTCTTGCCCCATGTGCAGTCAAATCCAAGGAAATGGCGGGATGGACTTTATTGATTAGGTTTTCCCGTACGTTACGCTGTTTCAGCTGGCTTAGCAGTGATTATGAACGCGCGAGACGCGCTAGTGCAGGCTGTGCGAAATATAACACCACCGGCACGATGGTCACCAGCAAGGAGCACGGGTTGAAGAACATTCAAATAAAAATAAATGGCCAACGCCGGCCTCCCGCCCCGGCGGAACAGGGTTGTTTAGCAACGCGCACAAAAAGTTGTTGTACCGAGACTTGGCTGTAAAAACGGGTTCGAGGGACCGATAGGTGGTAGGTAAATTGAATCCCGGCGCTGTTAAAGCCCGCGCGTACTCTTTACGATTAATTGACTGCAATGCAGCGTGACATTTGACCGGGACGATGGTATCGGCGACGACCGAAAGGCCTGTGAAGGACGCGAATCCCAGCTTCCTACGGGAAGAAGATCATATCATCATCAATCGTGTGCTGATGATGCTACTGGTGTTTTATGTTTTAATCTTGGCTCTTTCTCCCCCTCGCGCTTTTTATGTGTCACTCTTTCTGTCTCTTTCTCTCCCCGTTTGGTGGTGATCCTTTGCGTGATCTTTCCTCCCCGTTTCGTGAGGACGAGGCTGCTTTGCTTGGGAGATTCGTAAAAAAACAAACACACATACAGTTTCGATTTAAAGAACCGGTTCACTTCCGCTACGGGTGAAAAAGGACCCCGAACGTGCAACCCTTGGCCTGAGCGGCGGCCTAAAGGTGTTAAGCAGACTAACACCGACCGGCTTCGCTCCGGAGAGGAGCGATGATCTTCCGATTACATAATTATAGCCGGCCGTGCGTTAGTGTATCGTTTGCACGATCATCACGCCTCTCTTTCTCTCTCTCCTTCTCAATCAGAGGTCAACAGTGACGCAATAAATGTGAGCTTTGATTAGGTCGCTTCACACTGTCTCGCGTCCTATCAAACCTAAAACATTCCGCTGTCGCAAGAAGCGTGTTATCAGTTTTTTTTTGTCGGGTTAGTTTGTTTTTCTTTCCCTATAGGCGCCATCGCTCTGCAAGTAGATTTCGTTTCGTTCTTCGCTCACAGATTCGTTGCGGGGCGAGGAATCGAACACTTCGCCCCTCCTTGATTGCCCCTTTCGACGCACTTGTGCAAATGTGCTCTACATTAAGATTCATTGACGTGAAGCAAACGAAACGAAACAGAAAAAGAAGCAAAAATCGCGAAATCGAGGGCGCTCAGCCGTTCGAGATGTCAAATGTCAGCCTCCATTGTGTGTGTGTGTGCATTGGTGGCTCAATCTGTCATTTCGGCTGTATCTGTTCCAGCCCGGGCTGCGATTGCTGCGAACCGTTTGATTATCACGGGGTCTTAATTGGGGTGGTTTGGTGCCGCGAGATGATGATGGGTGTGGAAGTCGCGGGTCGCGCGCCGCGTGTCTTTGTTGCGGGTTTCGGGTGTTTCGTTGCGTGCGGGCCTGCAGCCAGTCAACCAGCCGGCGTGGTAATTGATTGAAAATTAGTAGTTAGCTGACCCTACCAGCCTTCACGGCGCATTCCTGGCGCATTGAAAGATTGTTTTTTCCCTCAGAAGGCTCAGAAAGCTCACGGCATTGTTTGCAGAACCGCCATTTGCTTTCTTGTGTGCATTGTCTGTTGTGAAATCGGATTATTCCCTGTAAACAACTCATTTGCATTCACCTTCCCCGTGGGCCTATTAGTATGCAGAATCCGGTGGCCCACAGTGACCCTTTTGAAAATGTTATTCTTGACGGTTACATGATGCGCGCTGCCCGGAATGCTGTCGGAAGCAACGGAAGGATGTAGGCAAGGATCATCATAAACTATCTCATTAGCGATGAAAGCGGCTACTGGATGTATCCCGAGTCGCTCGGGTTTCCCACTACACGCACACAAAGCAGCAGTTGATAGGAGCTGGCGGAAACACGTTGTTGTTTTGGATATAGCTTTGATTAAATGCCGATATCAATCAACTGAGGTGGAAAATTACTACCCCCTTTCGGAAGTGATCCAACGCTGTGTCTCGCTCGCAATGTGAGGGCAAACTATTTGCATACACATATTTCTCCCATGATTGCACGGGAGAAGGAAAAAAAACAGTTCTACATCGTGTGTTTCCCATCTTTAAACGAAGCAGAACTCACTTGCTCACTTTAACCCAGACGGACCAGACAAGACAATCTCTCGGTGCTGCCTGCTTCGCTGTTTCAAGATTTGTCGGATGAATTGCAACGCCCCGGTCCGGTACCGTATGGTGGAAGAAAAATGTTTCTCCATAAATAAGAAACGGTTCCGGAAGCTAGGACGCGGCGAAACAATCTCCCTAATCTTTACCGACGATGACGACGACGGCTCCTCTGCCCGCACACATGGGGTGGGATTTTTCCCCGATAAACGGAAACCGTGCCGGCAAGAAACTGTATAAAAGTCATAAAAAACAATCTCAACCATAAGTGAGGTCGACAGAAGAGCGTACAACAATCATAAAAAAGACGCACATTACAAGGATCCTTTTAAATAAAATCATAACAATTACCGAAGTGCAATAAGAAAGCGAGCGAGTCTCGAGGGAACCAGGGGCCAACTTGCTGTTGCTGTAGTTCTTGAGGATTTTTCTTTAAAAAATCGACCCCAGATCAGAAAAAAAACTTGGGACAAGGGTAGTGAGAAAACCCATTTCTCGGTTGCAAACATAATAAAAATAATGTTAGAAGTCAATTGCTTGAGGAATACGCTTCCGTACGCTTCGATGGTTTGGTTCGATCGTGAAAGCAGCACACAGCCCCTGCAAATGTTCCGAATCTCTTCCGAAAGAAAGAGCGAGCGAGAGGAATACCGAAATCGTGAAAATAATCGACTGCACCGTTTGTTGCTATTAAGAACCCATAAAAAAGGAGGGAACTTGTACGGCAAACCCCACGCCGATCACCCTTTCCGAGAGTTTCGGTGAATGATGACTTTTTTATGCTTATTTGTTTTGATTAATTGTGTCCCGGGATGAGATGTGTCCTGCCCAGTCAGAAGGAGGCACACAGCCGACGGAGAACGTCTCAATTCGTTGCTGGTTGAATGCTCGTTACAGTCGCTCCCTGCCACTGTCCTCCGTGACGTTCGTGACGTTTGCGGAGCGGACACCGCGACACAGTCAGTATATCCCACGAATAATCATACTTTTATTAAGTCATGAATGCATGAATGGCTCCCCTGTTGGTTGGGCCGGTGCAGGTCGAGCAACTCGAACCATTGCATACCACGAACTTGCGAACTTGCCGGAGCAATTATGCCTCGCCTTACACGGCAAGCAAAACACGTCGAAGGAAGGCAATAAAAGTTGTAAAACATAATCCCGCGGACATGTCAGCTGTTGCTGTGGTTGAGGAAATTTTCTCACGGGTGTATCCTAACGGGGTGTTTCTTTTCTGTTTTGGGTTTCTGGGATGTTCCCACACCAGAAGTGGAGTGGATGGAGTCAAAACAGAATTGCGTAAAATTTGGCTTGGCATCTATATTTACTAATGGTTTGGATGGTCTATTTTGCACTAATATCTTAATCACATCACAGGCCTATTCCAAACTTGAGTAGCAAAACAGACACTAGATTTGACAGTATACAAGATCGTTCAAGACCGAGAGAATCTTCTGCAGACTAACTCATCACCTGTTCATTGACTTCATGGCAACCTTTGATGCAATCCTCATCCCTCTGAGAGGAAAGTAACGTCCCTCCCGAGAACACACTTTTCCTAACCCCACTTACCTTCGCACGTAAACTGTCCGTAGTGTTTGCCGGAGCTCTTATCACCGCACACGACACACTCGATGTTCTGGTTCTTCAGGTCCTGCCCGTTCTGCGAGTTCATGCTCTGCGACCCGGGCGTCGTGCTCTGTTGCAGCGACAGGAACTCCTTCTTCTCGATCGCCCCGCCACTGCCGACCGTCCCACCAGCGCCCGCGACCGACGGATGCTGTCCACCGACGCTGCCGATCGACGAGCCGCCGGACGAGGACGAGATGAAGTCCTTCTTGTCCTGCGCTCCGCTGGACGACGAGGAGGACGTCTGCATGCCGGGCACGACGCCGCTGCCGGCCTGTCCCTGAGGGCCCTGCCCACCGAGGGTCGTGATGTCGTCGCCGGCGGCGCTGGCCGTGCTGGAGGCGACCGGCAGGTGCGTCCCGGTGAGGCTGCCCGGGTCGCGCCAGGCCCCGTGCGGGGGCGGCGGCACCAGGGCCATCCCCCGCGGGAAACCCAACTCCAGCGCCCCGATCTCGGAGCCCTGGCCGCGCGGGTTGTAGAAACCCGTCGCCGTCGAGGGCGACGGGCAGAGTACGCCACCGCCGTACATGCTGAGGGTGTTGTGTGCCAGAATATTGCTTCCGGTTTTGGCCCCACAGTCGGGGCCGACGCTATCGAGGAAAATTTTCTCGCCTTTTCCTTCACCGGAGCGCGAGGGAAATCGGGGGCTCGGTCGTGGTGGTGGTGGTGGTGGTGGTGGGTCGTCACCAGGTGTGGAAGCAGTTTCACATACACACACCGAGATCACTGTCGTGGCACTTCACACAATTCACTCACAGCGACAACACTGGGTGGGTTATTGATATTCTTGTTAGTTGCGATCGCAAGGACGTGTGTTTTTTTTTCTTCTCAGCCTGCTCCTTTCGACTTCGAGTCGAGTGTCACGCAATTCTCCAAACTCGATTTCGCTGTAGTTCACTACCTCACTAGCTGATCTTCTCTTCTTCTGTATCTCAACACAATACTGCGAACAGGCTAACCATGCAGCTAGCTTCCTGTTGCTATTTTGCACTTTTCACACACTCTCACACACACGCGCACGTGACAGGATAACCAAATTCAGCCGCACACCGCTGCTGGCGGAGGAGGCGTAGGCCGTAGGGAACCGGAAGGACGCAAACAAAAAAAAAACTAACGCGAGAAGCGCATTACCAAAACAAAAAGCGCGAACCCTCTCGGCGGAACCAAACGCCCAACACCACCGCGCTCAACACAAATCCGGTAATCCTTCGGTTCGGGTGCGGTCGAACCAAATCACGCGCGCAACGATCGTCGTGGGCCGCGGGTTTGCACTAAAAATTACACACTTTAGCACCGACTCTGCGCTTAGTTAATCGAATCACTTGCGTGTTGTGTGGTGTGCGAATCCCTCTCTCGCTTTAGCTCGGTCGCACACACAACCCGGGAACACGGCCTTTGCTAGATCGTGATTTCTCGTCTTCGTCGTTTGCTCGCTGTACGCGGTACGCGATTTCTCCGTAGCGGACGCAACACACGCGCGCGCGCCTAACCAGAAGGACTTTTCCCGCGGTGCCTGTGCTCGTGCTTTCCCGACCGTCTGTTGTGACTGTTTCCCCGCGAGTGGGCCTGGGTGGTGGCTCGACCCGACCCGACCGCGGTGAGATCACAGCCACCCTACCGACCTGTGTGCTGTGGTGAGTGTGTGTGTGTGTGCGCCCGCTTGCCTCCGCCACACACGCACACACACACACCCGGCGACGGTTTGCACACCCGTCGTCTCGCTCTCGCGCTCTCTTGTTGCGGCGCGCGAGGCTGTCTCGTTCGTGCCGGTGGCGCTTGCTCGAGCGCACCCGAACGGACCAACCGTGGAGTGGTTCCGAGCAGTCTGCGGAAGGGGAAGGAGCGCTGCGTGAGTGTGCGAGTGTGTGTGCGCGCGTGTGGTGTGGTGAGAAGTGGTGCGGTGTGGTGAGTTCAGCAAGTTCGCAACCCCCACGGCTGCACTCGGGGGGGGTGAAAGAGCAGTGTGACAGCCGGCGAGCGTAGTGTGCGTGAGCGAGCAGGCAGGCGTGCAGTGTGCGGTCGGGGCCACGCCCTGTGTAATGGTGAGCCGTGCACTGTACGAGCGAGACGAACGACGCTGCGATTGTGGCAGCGCTCCCGCTCTCGCTTTATCGCCCGGCCCGTACATTCCGACGGGGAAATGTGGTGTTTTGGTTTGCTGTGTGCGTGCGTGTGTGTGTGTGTGTGGAAAACATGAACCGTGAAGGGGTGCACCCCGGTAAGGGGAGGGGAAATCAAATCGCTCGCTAAGGGTGGTGGCGAAAAGTGTGAAACAAAGAGAGCGAGACAGGCGAAGAAAAGAGACGGACGAGAGGCCACAAATCGAATTAGATGTGAAAGCCACCGGAGTTTTCCACTCTCTTCCTGGTGGCGGGGCTATCCTTTTGGAGCCTGGAGCCTCCACTGTGTGTGTGTGTGTGTGTGTGTGTGTGTGTGTGTGTGTGTGTGTGTGTGTGTGTGTGTGTGGAACGTATCCTGGCAAAGGCCGATGTTCTCCGGTCCCGGAGGTCCCGCAGGTCCAGCCAGGGGTTTGTGAACTTCCTCCACACAGCCCGGGGTCGCTCCAGGCAAGCTGTCCATCATGGCGCTTCTGGTCAGCGAGCGGGCGGCTGGACGTATCCGTGCTTATCTGATCCACCCACCACCATTTAAGCCGTGGAGGCATCCTCTTTTTCCCCACACCCGAGCAAACTACACCGGACACGGAAATGGAAATGATCCGTTTGCTGGAAAAAGTGATGGAGCATGCAACCCTTCTGGGTGGGTGTGTGATTTATTCGGTTTCGATGGTGGTGGTGGTGGTGATGGGGTTGGGAATTAATTTTGCCATCCGTTGATGATGGCAGGTGATGGAATTTTCGTTCCTTCTTCCTCTTTCGCTCGCTCAGGATACAGTAACACCACCACCGCGGTGGCCTTCTTCGATTATCCGGTCAACGATGTGCGCCTGTCGACACCGTCAGCCGAACAAAGCGTTCTATCATCATCGCCATCATCACCACCACCAACCAGAAGCAGCAGCAGCAGAAGCGGCCAGTTTGCCGAATTTGGGAGATTTATTCGAATTGTCTCTCTTGTTTTTATTCGCACCGCGCAACCCCTTAGCACGACGATGATGCACCATTTAAACGTGTTTCCATAGTTTTGGGACACTTTTCTTTTTTTTCGGTCTGCGCTTGCTGCCAACGTTTTTTTTTCACCGTACGCCACCGGCAAGATAATCCGTTGACCGGGCAACCACGGGAGTGTACGGGAGTTTTCAACCGATGCCCCTTGGCAGTGGGGTGAGCTGATTTTTTGGCAACATTTTGGCGCCATTTGTACGGTCCAGTTTTGTTTTTTGCCTCTTCCTGTGCGATTGTTTATTTTGTTCGCTTGTCCGTGCAAATGCTTAGGCTATATAGGTCTCGTTTTGTGGGGAGGCCATTTTTGTTATTTTTAAGATGACGTACCGCACCGTGTTTGACAGACGGCGTAGGAGGCTACAAGTTCAACTCGTGACCGATATGAACGGGGTTTGCTCTAGTTTTGGATCTAGTGATCGATGATTTGAAACACCCGTTGACTGTCATGTGGACACTAATATTTAGAATAGAGATTCCTTAATCGTTTCGAGATTCAACAAGATTAATGAACTGACCACCTAAAGAGCATAAAGTACACTGAGCTCGTAGAGTGAACCTTCAATGATACAATAATCTTTCAAAATCTTAGAACTTTTGGAGATGCGTGTAATTAATCTCGAAGAAAAGATTCTCACCGACTCATACAAAACTCAAGACTCAACAAAAACTAATATATAACACTGTAATATATGACAGTCTCGATTCCCCAAAAACTTCATTAGCTCTCATATAAGAAACAGCAGAATTCATTCCGATTCACACGATTATGTGTGTGTGAGGAAATTACTTCATCACCTAAAATAGACGTCCCTTCAAATTTCATTGTCATTCCAGCTTTTTTTTCTTAAACAAGACAACAAAAAACCCAAAATTGGTGTGTTGTCTAAGGTAATCTTCGAGTACACATAAAACAAAACAGAGCCGCAGATCGCGGTTCGTACGCCCGCCCGCTCCTTCTGACACATTCACGCCTTGGGGTCGTGGGGATTCGGTGGCGACCGTACGCGGAACAACAATTCCCCCACCGCGTATTATCGCGCTGCTCGCGATAACGGCACGGAGCCTTTTTTTTTTGTTAAACAACGCGAATGGCTGCGATGTTGTGCCTCCAGGAAACCGGTGACCGAGTGAAGCGCGCCCGGTGGCGGCGGCTGCCGGCCGCTGATAACAACACCCGGCCCGGCAAGGAAAACAATCAGCATCTTGGCAGCACGAGCAGCAGTGCAAAAGGAACCAAAAACAATGAGAGCAACAAAAATGGAATGATTTTTTTTTCGGACCACAGAACAGAAGGGATTGGGAAAGACCCCGTTGACGGACGCGGTGCTCTTGATACGAATTAAGCCAGAAAAAAGGTAAAACGAATGATTTAGAACAAAGACGCAAGACGACCTACTGTGTGTATGTGTGGCACGTGTGTGTCTTACACGATAAGGCTCCCAATCCTGGTTCTATGCGGAGGCCCTTTCTGTCCAGAGAAACCGATAAGGATTTACACAAGGAAACTCCAGCAGAAGTCGAAGCAAACACCTTTTACTCTCGCGGACTTCCCGGTCCGTCTCACGCACTCCGCCTCCGAGGCTATCGTCTGCTGACCTCGAGTGACATCGACAAAACTGCACCACCTGGGCCTTCTCGCCGCCGCGTGTCCGACGGTGAGGTCCGACTGACGGCAGTGGCCTGTGAAAGTGTAAACGATATTTAACCAGGCCGAAAACCTACGACTGCACCGGCGTCTAATCTCGTCCAGCGACGCACTCCCGAACACAGACGGATTTGGCGAACTGCGCAAAGAAAACGTCTAGTGTTACCCGTTAGCAGTGACATAAGCTTTGGCGGACTAAACTCAAGTCCGTGGTGACCGAATGGTATTTTTCTAGCATTCTTCCGACGGAGAGAATGTTTCCCAGGGAAATCTCCGCGTCCCGCTATCACGCGCCGACGATGTCTCTATAAGAGCGCGATGGTCGGGGGCTTTTAATTGAAATGACCTAGAAATGGCTGCGTCACAGCGAACGATGCCATCTTGCCATCATCCTCCCCCCGTGCGTACAACAATGTTCGACGGTGTGCGGTTAGATGCCGGGGACTGATTGTGTGGCCCGAGGTTGATGATTGGAAGAGTGTGACAATCATTCGTCGATGATTGTGTGCCAGTGTGTTTTGCCACAATGGGTAGAACTGGGCTGGGACTGGGAATGGGTGATGATGATCGCGATAGAGCACAGCTGATAAACATGATGACATACTACTGCGTTTGACCCATTCTAGTGCCGGGTAAGTGCATGTGCTGACAGGAGAATGATCTGCCCGACCCCGATGTTTCGATTTCGTTTCCATTATTATGTGCGAATTTCTTCAACAAAAGGATTTCATTGGATTATTTCTTTATTAACTAATTGAGCACTAGAAAAGTGATATTTTTCTGTAGTTTGTAGAATTTCTTTCATATCGTATAATACGTTTACTTTACTATAAACCAATATTGAGTATTGATATTTTAGTTTGACACGCCTGCCTTAAGGCAATCCCAACACACTTCGTCATAAAAATACCAGCACCTTTTTCCATTCACTGGGCAATTCCACTTATAATTCGTTTCGTCCACCGCTGCTGTACGCCCTCTCCCTCCCCGAGGTTGTGTAGATCAGTTCAAATCAAAATGGCTATTAAATCAATAGAATGTAAATAGCTATGACTCGCTGAACTCACTCAGCCACAGGGAGGAGGGATGTGCGGTGAGCAAGTCGACCGGGACGAGGATACGCCACACTCACGCGAGCTGCACATCCCAATGACATCAATCAACGAGTTGACGTCGTTATCATTTCCGACGTTCGTCGTCCGTCGGTCCGTCACGACGCTGGAGATGGAAAACAATTGCGGTCTGCCGCTGCTGCCTCTGCTGCACTCGTCCTGGTGGCTAGGTAGCAACCGGCACACACAACGACGACTGTTGGGCCGTTGATTGGCCGTTGGAGCAGGCTGGAATGAGCGGCCCGAGATTCACAACTTGGCGCCGGCCAAGCTAGCCGCAAGCACTATTGTTCTACGCGTGTCTGCCAGGGCGCACTCTCCAACACTAGCCTTGCCGGCCGCGTGAGAAACGTGCGTTGCGCACACGAAGACACAAGTGCGCACGAAGACGAATTGGCGAGGAATAAATCATTCGATTGAAAGCAAATACACACACACACACACACTTGCGCAGTAGCGTTTGCGCAATTCGTTTAATTAACACCTCGTTTGAAGGTCGCGCGAAAGCGACGTACGTCGAATGTAGGCGCACTACTCGCCGGTTGACTAATGAAACCCACTTCTCGGATCACTCGAGCACGGGTGAAGCTCATTAAAGTACGCAGAAGGGCGGAAGTGGCACGGGCACGGTGGTTGATGAAAAAGTCTAGTTTTCACAAGTGACATTAGGGATTAATTAAAGCCGACGTGTTGCTTGTGCAAATGGTCGATCGCCCTTTGCCAGTTGCACGTCAGCTGCCATTACCAGCTCGGTGCAATGCGTTGGATGAAAGAAGGTAGAGCGAATGAAATCATTTGTAATCGATTGAACTTCTATTGTGAGCGAGACAATCGGCTGGAGCACGTGCGTATTTGCACGGTGTGTTTGGTAGTAGCACGGTGTTAAATGACAATAAATGTACGGCTAGAAAAACAACTTAATCATAAGCCCTCTCCGAGCAGAACTAATGACTCAAACACTACTGTTTCATATATTTACTCAGCAGAAATCAGTAAGTCATCAGTAAGACAGTGAGACAAAACATTTCAAACTCCAAACTTTAATTCCAAACTTCCTATGATTCAACGAGTGAGCCTCCAAACTTTGGAGGATCCTTTTTTCCAGAAGAAGAGACGATTGAAACTTTTAATATCTTTAACGTACTTTTCTATATTGTTTGTAAGCCATAAATAGTATTCTATATGATCTATAAAGTCTAACAAACGCTCTTCTTCCACTTCCATCGAAAGGTACCTTCGCAGAACCATTACATTCGCCAAGTGTTTGCACCCATTCCCGGAACCGAGTGACCTTTCGCTTATGTGCCCACATCTCATGCTCAGGACAATTGTCGCGCACTGCATGCACAATGCCGTTGTGCATTACACGCCAAAGACACCGATAAACCTTTCACAAACGAAATAATCCATAAAGCAGCGATACCTACCCACTCAAGCCCCCGTGTGCCCGCCGGCCGCACGTGTACGAATCGAGGCGGAATGTAGAAAGCACCGAGAAAATGGATGGCTACTTTCGAAATCGAACCGTCGGGTGGCTCCTCTCTAATCGTGGTGCGAAAAATATCGCTCTTTGTCAGTGTGTGTGTGTGTGTGTGGGGGGAGCGCGGTCGGGAAAACGTGTGATCCGAAACCGAACGGAAAAGCCGAACATTACACACACTCACCTTTTCTTGCTGCCGGGCGGTCCTGCCTTCGAGGCGAATCCCGAAATGGGTGGCAATGTCTGACCTTTTGACATGCGCGCGTGAATTTTATCTCGCTCTCCTTCTCGCTCGCGCGCCCCGTTCGTTCGCGGCATCCGTTCTAGTCGCACTTAATTTTGAAACCAATCCGATGGATGCACACTTGGGTTTGGATCCAAGCAGGGGCCCACCCTGTGCGAAGTGAGAAAGCCTGTGTGCGCGTGTGTGTGTCTGTGTGTCTGTGTGCTTGGTTTCTTTCAAACAACAGCCGCCTGTGATGCGCGCTGCTCGTCTGTATGTGTCGGTAATGGTGGCTGGGTAGACCGTTTAGTACACACGGAACTTCTCCCAGGGCAACGCAACGCTTACTACCACCTCGCCCGAAGTCTCGAATGACATTTACGCTCGTATTTTACGTTTTTCTCTTCACTATCTATCTCTCTCTCGCACGGTGGTTCTTCTTTTCCCTCACTCGCATCACTCCCTAGCAGCAGTGTGTGCTCCATAAGTCGACGACAGGTGCAGGTGTGTGCGTATTTCTTCCCCCAGCCAAGGGTGAGCAAGTCAGTCGCTTGGGGTGGCCTTTTCCTTGTCAGCTCCCGATACCGACCCGTCCGCGCTGGTTTTATTGGTTTACTTTTTTTCTTTTCCTTTTTCTTCGCCCTCAAACAAGCCAAGATGGCGCTGGTTCACGTAAACTGTTTGCTCCACACTACAACGACGATGGCGAAGGCGAAAAGAGATTGTGTACATACTTTCTTATATACACACAACCACGCGCAGTAGCAGCAGCGGGTGGATGAGGAAAATGGCATCCCTTGCAGTGTGTGTGTGTGTGTGTGTGCGTCGGTAGGGAGGAGGCGGAAGGTGAATTGCGAAGGTGGAGTTCAATCGGAGCAGAAAAGACCGAGTCCTCACGAACCCGAGCGAGGACCCCTGCTCGAGTCATGCCGGTGGATACTCCTTTGGCCTCCCGGGGGCGAACAGGGTGACATCATCGACTTGGCAGAGCAGCAGAGGGCTACGACGGGTAGAAGAAAAAGTGTGAACCGCGACATTGGAGGCGGTTCAAAATTGTGACGATGTTGTGTCGGTGAGGTGGGTGGGTGGTGGTCGGAAAATAGGGTGGCGTTTGAGGTGGTAGTAAATAAGAGCAGCACACTCAGCAAATGGTTCGAGAGAAGATTTTTCTTTTGTTCGGCAGCAGCAGTCCTTTGCTTTTCGCATTACTGGAGCATCCTTTTATGTTGAGAATGTATGAAGTAGATGTTTCTAGATGGCTTCACTCGTACATGACTAATGGTTTCAATATCCTTTACGTAATAAAAGAAAAAAAATATGATCAGAAGAACGTAAACCAATAGTTACATAATCCTTATAAGCTATTATTGACTACTTCTTTGGGTGTTGTTATTTGGTTGCTTATTTTATTCTATTTGTTGTTCAATTATTTTCCAGCCTTTTATTGTTCATCTTCATATCTTGCATCGTATTTCTATTGAGAGATGTTCTAAAATAGTATATTTGAAACCTTTCACCAAGCAACTACACCGTTCAATGTTTGGAACTGTATCACAACATTGGACTATATGGATATAAAGCGTGCGCCTCCATCTTTTCTCTTTTATCTTTTTGACCGCCATAATCTACCTCAACCCGTAACCCGGATGTGTGCTTTCTACTTGTGCACTCCAGCATTCGAGAGCAGTTGCTCCAATGTGTGTCGTCAATCGTATGGGCGTTGGCATTCGAATCACCGCGGTACGGTCGATTACATCTCTAGTCAGTAAGGAAAATAGTCAAGTCAGGAAATATCCCTTTCCGAGATAAAAAAAGAAGCCACACAGAACTTCTTCAACAGATATCGATCGAATAGGACGGTTGCAGAAGAGAAGAAAGGCAAAACAGGGATACAATTTAATGCAAGATTTCCAAGTAATGGTGTGCCATTTCAAAGCTCCCCCACGAGTTCTCGCACAAAGAAGACCGGGCCGTTTTCCACCGCTGTCACCTCCAACATCTCCAATCCGACAAGGCATCCTTTCGGGAGGGAAAAGGAGCGGAAAACTCTCAGCTTAAAAGCTTAATGGTGTCCTGGTCCGGGGGGGAGAGTGTTCCTGTATGTGTTCCGGAGTGTGGAGCGTGAACGCAGCCTAAGCCTTCGGGTTCCATTCCTAAACCTCCTTTCCCTCTCTCCCAAACTCCCTCCCTCCCTCCGATTTAGCCTGTCACTGGTTTCCATCGCTTCCACCGCCAGCCCGCTCCAGCATCCCCGGGTTCGGTTCGGGTTCGGGTCGGGTCGGCGCACTCGGGGTTTAGTTGGGTTTGGGCAAAGTGGCACGAACCGAACGACCGCCGGAACGCGACCCAGTTAACCGAAGGGAAACGCCGGCATCATCATCCCTTTGCCCTTGGCTCCTTCGCAGGATCAGGCGCGAACGAGCAGGAGAGGTTGATAAATGATAAACAAGAAAGGCAACAGCCGCAGCTTTCCCCACTTTCCACGCGCGCACTGGTTACGTGATCTGCTCCCCCATTGGTGGAAATTAGTATCACTGGCAGCAGTGAGCGGGCGCGCGCTGGCAAGGTTCGGTTTACGCGAGGTCCTCGCCTCGGCCTACCTCTCCCCCCCCCCCCCCTTGTTACGAAGATGTAACGCGGGTGGGACGGGCGGGAAAACCCATTCCGGATGATGTAGAGCTACTCCAACCTCGGGGCTAACGTCATCATCCATCAATCCTGTGCAGGGTACACCGTGAGGAGGGGGTTCCGATGAAAGCTTTTCCCAGCCCATGTGAACGGACTTTTCCCAGCTTACAACGCTATAACAACGTGTACGGTGGAGCTTGGGTGATCTTCTTGCTGATAAGAAGAGAGAGAGAGAGAGAGCGTACGCGTGCGAGCGAGCGAGAGCGGCGATGAGGCTTCCCGGTGGTTCATCGAGAAGGTATGAGCAGATAGAGTGAGTGCAAAAGTGTGGGTAGTAAAAATGATTTATGAAAGTGCAAAGTGATAGCGCGAGCGGTGTGTGGGAGTGTAGCGTTCGTTCTTTACCTCCTGCTCCAAGAACCGCTTCTCATGCGAGTGTTGTGTGTTCGCTGTGGAAACGTGTTTTATGCTTCGTTCTGTTGGACCGAGGCTGATCATTCGACCTCAGGGAGCAGAGAGCAAAAAGGGAGCAGAACATGGCAAAGGACACGAACAGGAGATGGAAAGAATACATCACTTCACCTACCGACGCCGCAGCCGTACTGGAGAGGCAAGCTTTTTCGCGTGTTCTTGCATAAAAATCTCTTCTAGCTTTTGTTCCGCATCTACTAAATAGAAGAAATCCTACGGAGAAAAGCTCCTCCCATGTGGAACAGTGTCCCGCTAATTTCGCGTAATAAACGTATGACGTCCGAATGACCCACTAACCGACAGGCAGACTCATTTCCAACGGACCATGCCACCATTAACTCGCGAACCACCCAACGGGGTGGGGTAGATGTTCAACCCCCCCTTGGCACCGTCGGCACCATATCAGCCACCCAATTAGATCGCTATCTGGTCGCTGCCAAGCAAATTCGCTCCGTTTCCATCATGAAACGTACGGGCCCGGTTCGTGTCGCAACCGACTCAAACCCATGCCCGCCATGTGAGAACTGTGACAATTAACTGTCCAGCTTCTTTATCGTACGGTGGTTGGGTGTTTTTTGTTGCTCTTCTACTCCGCCGCATCCGGAACTAACCACACCTCCGCCGTTTGTTCGCGGCAGTGCATTGTGTGTGTGTGTGTGTCGTCACGTGTGGGAAAATGTCTCCGGCAGCAGGAACTAGAACGCGTTGGAATCTCTAGACGCACGCGCAAACATACTTTGCGGTGATGAATCGCTGCCCAGGTGCAATCCCACGCTGTGAACGGCTGGTTTGGCTTTTGTTTGGCCTGGCGTGTTTGTCCTTGCGGAAAGCGCATTTGTCGCGCAAACGGTTTCGTGGAGCGTTCTAAGGTTGTGCAGCTAATTATCGATATGTCGCTAAATGCATGTGTATTTGTTATTCTTATTTATTTGGAATTGTTCATGAGAACCAAGATCATAAAGATAAATAACTAACGTCTGACCCTTGATGGATGTTGCTCGCCAATTAAGCGTGTGAATCTTTAAACATTTTTTTTTCTTTTTGCAACAGAGTCATTTTGATTTTGTTTGATAAAGCTTAAGGTTTGATAAAGGTTGAAGCTTCTGTTTGAAACATGCTTATGCCATCACTCTTTTCGCCATATACTCTCTAAGCACAATGTTATTCACTACGCACTATTCCCGTCGAGGACACCCTACCTGTTAGTCATCATCTGTGCGACATTTGCTCGCGAAACGAGCACAGCGAATCGAAGCACTCATGCTCATTTTCGCCTTTACGGGCGAAACGCCGCCGCCGAGCTGCAGAGCCCCAGTAGCGATCGGTCGCAAGATCCGTACCTAACGCCGAACGCAAACAAACGCATCATCCTCGGCAAACCGATCGGCAACCGGCTAAATGGCGCAAAGTGAAAAGTGAAGCTACCGTTCAAACGCAACGCGCGTGAACGGTGTCCTCCCCCCCCCCCCCCCCCCCGGTGTGCGATGTCTTTACGCAAACGCGCACATAAATCGTGCCGAGTTATGTGCAGGTTATGACCGGTGTTGGTCGGTGTCGTCGACGCGCACCGCGTCGGGTGGTGTTGCATCAGGGACACACTTTGCATCGGAGAACAGATCGGTCCGCAACTGAAGGGGCGACCGGCTCTCCAGTTAATGTTAATGGGGGTCTAATTTACGGTTAGAACGCACCCCGAGGTGCTGGTAATTTCATCTTTTACGTTACGCAACGGGTGTTTGTGCGCCAGGTGGAGACCTAGCTCGACACGACGGTGCACGGGCCGAGGATTAGCTCCCGATGGTGGTGGACTGACTTAGAGCGCTCTCCTGTGTGGAAGCTTATATAGCAACCAATCGCTGTTAGAGCAAGGTGAAGAAATGCTTCTGAAGTTTTTGATGCATTTCGATTTTCCTAATTTTATTTTCCTCTAAGCAAATCCGTTTTTAACTGTTCATGTCTCCTCATAAGACAACGCCATATTAACACATTTTAAGGATGTGTTTGTTGATATCACAGGTTGCTTTGATCTTAACGTCGATTGTCTGTTTTAGTGTCCGTTAGCGCCATCTGTTGGAAACGCTATTAAACAACAACAGCAATCAATTTAGTCACTGGCCACTTTTGGGTTGTTTTTTTTTAGATTGCTCTCTTCTAGTTTGCTCTATATTGGCCAATATCTTCGAAATTGAATGATGTTTCAAGGTTTGTTCTTTATGTTGTCGGTGCATAGGCGAAACAGGTGAACCAATTTCTTTGACGATCTCTGCCGCAAGTCAAACTTACAGATGGGAACACCTCATTCAATAGTTAGCCCATAATCGATTTCAAATCAGTGGATCTGTGCTGTATGCCTTTTACGACTTCCATTAGAACTGTGAGCATTCAGCAAAACCAGGCAAGGGACACTTAAACTGTTCCCGGGCTATCTCGGCCAACCTTTCCCCCCGTCACGCCCGCAATGTCGAGGACCAATTCGCGACGAGTGGAAACAAATCACTCATCAACTCGAACACGAGAAGATTGAAACGTACTTTCCACCGAAAACTTACGCAAAAAAAATCGGCTCGTGCGGAAAAGACCGTCTGCGCCCGTTAGACTCAGCGGGTGTTCATTTACGCGCAATTCATGCGTAAGTAGCGCCCCTTGTCAGTCCCGCAGCTCTCGAGGAGGAAGTGCTCTCGAAGCCGTCCCCTCACTCGGTGCGATCGATCTGCTTTGATCGGTGTGTGATTCATGCCTAGCCTTTTGAGGGCTTAAGTCGCTGCTGTCGCTGCTCGGTACAACGGTAACCGGCCTCCCATTCGCCTCGGTGGAAAGAAGGTCTAAAAATGAACTTGCGGATAGGATTTGTTGGTGCTCGGTGAAGTGCTAGCGCGAATCGCACCGCACTTGTTTCGCTAGCAGTTTCGAAGTGAAAGAATGCCAAAAATGTGGAATGTCTCTGGGGTGCACGTCGTCGGCGCAGACAGGTTGGATCCGTGTGTGCCTCGCGTTGCTCCACCGTCAGTAATTTCGCCCATGGAGGGTCATATTTATAGGCAAGGCCTCAGGCCTCAGGGTTTTAAGGCCCCGGGCCGTTGTTCCGATGTACCGTACGGAATGTGTGAGAGCTCGAGTGGTGGCCGCCGGTTAGGAGTGTTGCGAATTAGCCGTGGTTGGTTCGATTGATTTAAAGCCTTGAAAGAGTTCTGCGTTCTGTTAGGAACGGAATGCACTTGATGGATGATTAAAATTAGAACCATTTGACAATTATTTTTAGAACCTTTATTAGGTGAACAGCGGTTTTATTTGGCTTTCGTTTTTTTTTATAAACGTCTGTATGGTAATAATATACCAAAGAACCAGAAGAAACCTATGCAATACAATATTTGTTCGAAACTAACAGAGGAGGATTCTTTGCGAATCGTTTCTGATTGAACATAGACTCCGTAGGCGAAGGTTGCTAGGTTCAGGGCTGGATAGATCACAACCAAACCGCCGAACGATAAGCCTCACTTGCCGAGGGGATACAATTGTCCTGACGCACGGCGTACCTCCCTATAACCCGAACTCCCGGGGGATATCGCACAACAGATTCGGATGAACGCAATTGCGTCGGAAACGTCCGCCGGTTATGATGATGACGATGATGAGATGGATGACATTCATGGCAACGATGATGAGCCCCCAGAATACACACAATGGGCAACTCCGGCTGAAGTATGGATATGGCGTCCCATGGGACGATTGATTTGACGAGCGGAAAATAGATGTGACGATACAACATCGAATCCCCCTAGCAATGTGTTTAGTTTAGTTATTTCAAAACGTTGGTACAAATCGATAAAGACTTCTGTTAGCTGCATATTTTGCGTTATTTTTATATTATTTTATATCATCTGTTCAATACCTGTTTATTGTATATTCACTCAACTAGTTATGCAGTTCTCTCATCTAAGTGTAATGGCATCATCTGCAAACTACAAGATTAGTTCAATCGTGCGGCAACGCGGATCATCCTGTTGGCGAACCGGACCAAAAATGTCCTCCAAATTACAAATTCGTTGGCAAACAAGCTCTTTCCCAGTCAATGGATGATAGAACCGAACGTGGCTTCCGTATACACGCTCTTGTTTCGACAAAGCCGGCGGTTCTCTTCAGTGCGCCGTACGAACGTCCGTTTTAGTAGCAGCCTCCCAGACGACATAGAACTATGGTCAGCCAACGCCAACGACCCTAGTTGTCGCTGTCGATAGCTAATTACCGTTCCCAATTTTGTGGCCGATTCGTATCATACCAGCGACGTCGGGTGTCCACGGGAAAGGTCATCCGATCCGGTGATGTTCCGCTTAATTACCAAAGCGATGGTAACTCCCTCTCTTCAGTGTGCTGTGTGTGTTCAGGAACGGTTGGTAAGCGAAAGTCGAACTTGTTGGAACATCGTTTTGGAATAAGCTCATTGGAGCGCAGATTCGGAGTTTGTGTAGAAGTTGCAGTCAGATCGGAGTGCACCGTGCAGCCTGGTAGGTGGGATTAGGATGACTGAGGTTGAAGCAATAATTAGTAACTGGAGTTTGAACTCCATCCTTTTCCCTGGAGGGAAAGACTCATTGTTTGCGATGTTATCCAATTATTGTTGAGTTCCTAATTGAATTGTGCGATAGTGTGTGATCCACCTGTACGACGGTTATTGGTAATGTTTCTATCAGCACAAGGTATCGAAGAAAGGTACGAATAACTCTTGACACGTTTGAGTGACGTTTGATAGCCAACCCGGTTGACGTCTTCTGCCTGTTGTAGCCTGGGAATTCCAGAATCTCACTGTGCATTGTTATCACATCCGTATGGCATGCGGGGAAGAATGCGAAGAATGAGTCAGATGATATCAGATACGAACTCTCACGGTCACGGAAGCGCCACCACTACCATCTCGTGTGCTGATTTTCCTTTCGAGGTTCGTGTCTTACATCCTCCACTCAATCGAGATGCTTATCGCGCATAATTTCTATATTTACCCGCCGTGTCAATTAAACAACAATAACTCACTTAAAATCAGTCTTTCGAGCTGCACATTCCTCTTCACCGGCGAAGGCGACGATGTTCCGGGCGCGATTTCTCCTCGAAGCAATCGAGATAAACGAAACGCTGTGGCTCCTTGGATCCGGCTTTTGGCGGCATTTGACATCTTCAATTCGCCGCCTGCTAATCGGAACCACTTCTCACCGACTTCTCCTCACTGTTTGGGGGTGTGAGAGCGAAAGTTGCTCACATACACTGTCAAAGGCATACCACATGCGCTAAGTTAATGAGCGTTTTATATGTTGATTATATGCTGTGCTCCCCTAATTATGTGGCGGAACTGGAAAAGGGGAGTTTTTCGAGCGTGAATTGTTTGGTAGCTTCCAGGGAAATAGACACATTTAGTTTGTCTCTGGTGTTGCGTTACATAGTGTGAGGAAACATTTGCGAGGATTGAGAGTATGAGATTTTTGAAGAAGTTTTGCCATTAAGATTGAATGAAAATACAATATGTTGCTTCCCTGAGGTTTGAAAAAAGACCTTAGGAAATAAAAGGCAAGAAATTTCAATAAAAACGCATCATGGACGCTGTGCTCAACTTCAGGCCTGTTCCGAAATGTATCATTCTGTTACTTATCGCGTGAGTCAATCATAAAAAAGTATTAAAAAATCTAATTTACTATACCAGATCATGCACCTTTCTTGTCTCCCGCTTTCCGACGATCCCAACGCATTCGCCACGCCACGATCGAACCGGAAAGTAAAGCGCCGCTTTTGGTCGGCGTAAAAATAACTTCAACTTCAGTTCCATTCCATACGGTACCGTATGGATGGGTTGGCTGCGCTTGGCTTAGAATATTAACCTTTTCCTTTGACTACATTAACCCTAATTTAAATTTAAGTAGCGCGACTTATGGCTGCTCGGATCAGCGCGCCAATGCTCGCACCGACAAGAGCGGTGCTCCGTTTGGGGTCTCGGCAAGCCCCGTTAAAAACGGGGTTGGGGATCCCCCGGAGCAAGAGCGTAAGGTCAAGGTGTGCACATGAAAGGATCTGGGCTAGCGTATAGTTGAAACAATTGGACGAGTTTTCGAAACGACGTGGGAAAACAGTGGTCCGCTTTGGTTCAGGGAGCGATGATAGAACTGACACTGTTGGCCCCAATCTAAATGTAGAGGTGCATTTGAATCATAAAGCCACGCGCGGTCAACCAATTTCGGGCAGAAAGAAACATAATTAGCTAAAGTGTTACGTGCATCGTAAAATTTCGCCTTGCTCGCATTGCGCCCAATTTTTGCGCTTTACGGAAACATTCTCAATTCTTCTGATCATTCTCTCCCCACAACCGGAATTATTCGAACAAGAGAGATAAAAACGGAAACAAATTATCGTTCATATAAACCGAACGGAAAGGAGACAACCCCAAACAAGCGTATTAGTTTCCCTAAAGAGTTAAGAACATCCTGGGGACACGAGGAAAACAGGCGTAGGGGGAAAACACGCAATCTGTTAACATCGTAACATTGTTTGCACCTGCCGGTCGTAAAAAGAGTCCACCACCAACAGCCCGCCCGGTTTATCGGATTTCAGCGGCGGTTTCTTTACCTCCTTCTTTTCTGGCCTGGCGCACGTAAATAAAGGCAGAAAATCAAATCGGGCGAAGAAATGGAACGGTTTTTAAAATCTGCCCGATGAAAAATGGGTTTGGCTGATGGTTTAAGACACGGGGGAAGGATGACATACAAGTCGATGCGATGGGGCAGACAAGACGCGACTCGCAAGACTAGCAAAAGGGGAGAATTCTTCCTTCTTTTTTGTAGAGAGAGAGAGCGGAGCCGAAAAACGAAACGATACTTTCGAATATTAAATTATGATGTTTACAAGCGCGATTAGGGCAGGAGTTATTTATAGCGTGCAGTTTGCTGTTGGGAGCTGACAAAATTACTTAATGGTCGTCACATCGTAGTAAGCGTGTGTTTCCCACCCTGTGTCGTCGTCGCGATCGCTCCCGGAAACATCACACGGTGTATGTAATAGACGTCTCTATTCATAGAAAGATCTGATCCGGGCGGGAACAGATGTCACAAGATGCTGATCACCTGTAAATGTGCGGTCATAAATCCACATCCGGAATGGTCGGTTTATGTCCAGCAAATCTCGACTGGAAAGGCTTACTTGCACGTGTTTCCTTTCGCAAGGTGTCGATTAGGTGGCACTAAAAGTCAGGTCCACTTGGCAAAGCACAATCCGATCTCCGGCTTTAAATCTCGGCTGTTCGGCTACATCGCCACCGTTACATCCTTCTCGAGTGGTGTAACGGTTGAATTATGCTCAAAAGGGCGCATCCTTTTCGGCAACGGAGCTGTTCCAGCTGAACGCGCCCTGTCCCTGTTGTATATCGGCAAGCGGTAACACTCAACCTCACCCGGCGCCGCGGAACAAGCCGCACAATAAAGTGTGATAAAATATCCGCTTAATCTTGTTCCCGGGGCGAATTTACTATTTCTGGGGAGTTTTCTCTTTTTTTTGTGGGGAATTTTGAGTTTATTGCACACAGCGAGTAGTCTCATTGTTTGTGGTGAATTTGGTGTGTGTTCGGGTGTACTCGCGAGCAACGAATTCCTTTTGGTTGATGAAACGTTGGAAAAGTTTTCCTTCGCCTAGAGGAAGCTCGCGGTTTTATGATAAACGAGACGAAAAAATCGCGATTTTTCAACGTGGCTTGTTGGAGTGTAAATTATGAAGTAGCGTTAGAGGGTTGTTAACGGGACGAGAAATGTTAACTCGAAATTATCATTCCTTTTGTATATGGAAAGTCTGTAACGTGTAAAAATGCATACGAAAACCATGAGAAATCCACCACAAATCTATTTACCCTGCCCTCAATTGGCTAGCGTCTCGTGTTCGACCCCTTTTTCTGCAAACGTTTTAAATCTCGCAAATCACCTTAAAAATGGGCCAATGTATGGCACGATGGCCATCGACGGCACGGCGAAACCTCCGCACTCTGGTAGACCGTTGATGAATTAGTGATGCGTCGATGCGTCTGATGAATGATGACAACCACCGCGCATCCGAGAGGAACGCGCAAAAAAAGGGAACGAGCGCGCATGAGAAGCATACAAAAAAGCCTTCCCTCCACGCATGCCTGACAAATGAGGAGCCCGCCGCAGGGAGAACCGCTGAGCTGTGTGTCGGTGTGTCGAGAAAAGAAAATTAAAGGATTTTTCATCCTCCAGAGCAGCACGCCTGATTACATCGTCAAGTGTGCGAGAAGATAGGCCGGACGGTGGGAGCGCAGATCGTCGCCGAGGGAGGAAAATGTACCGCTGTACGGCGGTCGTGGGCTCATGATGAAGTGCAACGTCGGTGTTGGCGAGCAGGGGAGTTTTAGCGCGAGAGGTGCTTATCCGGGAAGAAACAACACAATGTTGCATGAGTTATGTCGGGCATGCGAGCGAGCGAGAACAGACTTGGTGAAAGGGATTTTTTCGGTGTTTAAGCATGAAATATGTTGCACTTTTACATTTACACTTGCGCCGGGGACTGTGTGTGTGTGATCGTTGGAATCTGTTAATTACAAATTACGGTGCGAGTGGGACGAAGAGATATTCAAACAACCAACGCAGATTTGACAGATTTTGGATCTTATATTCAGATTCACGTCAGATGACGGTTTCGTTTCTATGGCAACCGTTGCATATGATTTTTTATTTGTGGTTCTAAGACTTTCCTCTAATATTTCGAATAATCTTTGTTCTTCCGTTCTTCTTTCATCACTATAAAATTATTTTTAAAATAACGGTACAGCTCCTTACCCACCGTTAGACATCAAACTCGATCACCTTGAACGTTTCATTGCCATACGAAGGTTCGTATCCGCTCGCCTTCGCTGTCCCATAAATTGTTCCTTATCCAAATAATTACACCATCAGACAGAACCCTACCGGACGAGCAACGAATCGAAGTTGAACTAATGAAAGATAAACTTTCTCCTACACACGGCATCACCACAAATCGTTACGCAAACGGAACCCATACGACGGTTTCCAACACACAAAACCCACGCTGGCGTCGGAAGAGGGGCGCCTTTGTTTCGGGAAGAGTGATGTACTTGCGAAGACAATGTTTGTGTCCTTTTGCGGTTAACGGTCGGAGACACCCGCTACCTACCGGAGGGTCCGCCGGTGTTGTTGATCAATCACACGCCACATTCGGTAACGCCAGCCAGAGAAAAAGGACCGCCGCAAGACACAAACGGATCTTGTTAGGCTTGTCTTGTTGCCTCTCCGCCCGACGAGAGGACCTCCTCGGTGGGTGATCTTTGTGCGATGTCGAGCTCGGTACAACTTTTGGGTCGTCGTCCCGGTTGCTGCTTGCTCGTGCGACTGTGGCAACTGCGGTCGCTAATCAAACCCATGATTGATCTGTTCGGCTTGGGGCCTCTCGGTTGCGATCTTTCGTCCTTCCACACGGAGGCGTTATTTCCCACGCCAAGCCGGGTGGGTGAGCGCACATCTGCTCGAATGCTCGGGGTGGTGTAAAGTTTGCGGACCTTCCGTGAGGAGGACCACTCGAAGGACTCGGCAGGAGAACTTATTCATCGGCAATATACACCCCACCCGTACAGCGTTACAGCACCGGAGCAAGAAAACGGGGTGGAATACGGAATTAGGCGAGTAAATCAATTTGATTATGCAAATTAGCCAAAGGCGGCAGAGGTTGATCGTGGCGGTGGGCAAATTATTGCCTTCGGTTTGCTGTTGTACGGGAGGCGATGACTCCGGGAAAGGTATTGAAATATTGCAAATAATGAAACAAAGGGAGTCTAGTATTTCTGTTCGATGTTATCTGAAATTGTATTTCAGTGCTCGCTTTGTGCGCTTTTTATCGCTAAAATAATGAGCACTTGCTTGAACCAGTTCCAAACAGCCCATAAAGCATAACCCCAAACGGAAACGGAACAAAACTGTACCTTTTCTCGGATAAAATCGTAAGTTAGGAAGTAAGTTGATATCAGCGTAAATTGTTATTACCGGCCGCGATGACATTTTCCGAAATTAGTTACCCGCGGGAAGTTTTCCCGCGCATTTTCCCGCTGAGGTTAAGGAGATAATTTTACTCCCAGGAACCGCTTCCCAAACACAGCCACTTCGCAGCGGGTCAGGGAGAAAGGTTTTAAATTATTAATTTATCACTGTCAAGCCCGGCGGTGTGCGATGGGCTTTGGTGGTGACAAGAACCCGTTTGCCGTGCATCTGGAGTTTCCGGGAGAGAGAGAGAGAGAGAGTGCGAGAGAGAGATGCACGAGGGTTTGAATTATGCCCTGGAGGATCATTGCGAGGGACATCGAAATCATCACGTAGGCGTTTAGGGTACGATAGGGAAGAGTTGGTGAGAAGTTCAGCAGTGATAACAGTTCTCGGGCCACAGCACACCGGTTTGTCCGGCCAACCTCAGGACACGCGTGAAAATATTGTCACAACTCTAATTACAACTTTGGTCCGTGCGCAATCGATAGGGATATTCCCGGCTACGGCGAGAAAGAAACGTGATGAGAAGTTTTTGCCTCTCTAATTGAAACGTTATATGGGCGCGACGATGTGCTCTGCGGCGGTACTAATTTGGTCCAATAGCGATTTCAGGTCTTTTTTTGTTGCCTGCTCCCGCGGGAAATCTCACTGTTGCCGGTTGCAGACGAGGGAGAAGAATGCCAACTCTGCACCCGTGACGTTGTTTGTTAATTAGAAAGTTTTCCGAACCGGAGCCGGAAGAGTTGCGGCCAATGATCGATGGGAAGGCATACAACACCATCGTTCATTGTCACTAGGAGGAGCGGGTTTCGTTTGCTTAAGGTTTGATGTTGCAGAAAAACGATATGAGCAACAAATTATGTTATTAAAGTTATAGTCATCTACGGAAGCGAGTTTTACAGAATGTGGAAGTAAAATGATTATAAAGCCAGCAAAACTATCATGACATACCTGAGCCTGTCATTTAAATCCAAACTTAATCGCTTTAGTCATAAAGCTCCAAATATTGCTGTTGAAAAAAAAACACTCCCGGAATGAAGAATGCCTGAAAAATGGCGAATACTTTGGTAGTCCAAATATGCCTCCAATGTCTGATTGGTTCATGTCTCTCCCAGTTTCAAAAACAAATCAGTTTAGAAACTGAATGTCACATCGAAGGTTTGTTCAATCTTAATCCCTCCGGGACGTTCTAATTGCTCTAATCCCTCTCGGTCTCCAATTTGCTGTCTGCTGACCAACCAAACATCCCGTTGCTTTCACGCGCAAAGACGTGCCATTAAGACGGCCGGAGGCATTAAAACGCTTTCGCAAACGGACAAACAATGGTTCTGGAGGAAACACACGCGTTCTAAACGCGTTCTTCCCGGCTCGAACCTAATCGTCTCGATCAATCCGTTCCGGTGTGCCGTTGCTGCACACCACCGAAAGCCACAAGACGACGACGCGCGGGTCCTTTTCCGGACAGAAAGAGCCCTTTCGCAAATCGGGATCGAATGGCTGAGTCTCCCGTGTCCGAGCAATAAACTCAATCGATCGGCAGCCGGGGACGGTTTGCGTTTCGGAAGGAAAATATTTTCTCACGCAAATGCGGCGTTCCGAAGCCGTTGAAAGGATCGCCTGAAAGCGGGCGAGCGAACGGACAAGATCGGTATCGAGGGACGGCGGGGACGCACGATGGTCAGCTGACGAAACGAAAGGAACATGTCCCTCGGGGTTTTCTATTTTCTTTAGAGCCCTAGTTCCCTAGCGCGTCTTCGATGGAGCGAGCGTTCTTGAAGACCCTCGATAGAGGCGCGAAGCGACAAGAAAAGGGAGATGACCGATGGTCAGCAGCGGTGCGGCAAGGTACGGCAACGGTCACATCCTTTCCATACGCCGATTATGCAACCGGGAATTAATGGAAGAAAAATTATTTATGTTTATTTTTCCAAACTTTGTTCGGAAAACCTAACGAGAGACCCGACGAGGGGTCAAACTCATCGAGGTACGACGCATCTGCGGATATTTAAGATTTCTTAGTGCATCCTTCCATGCTGCTGCTTCCCGGAAAGCGTCGGAATTTGAATGCAATTTAAATATGCGCCCCTGCAGCGGTGCCTGGTTTCAACGCAAAACAGCGGAGGTCCTTGCCGCTTCCAGCTTCGGCTCATGCAAATCGTAGCGCGAGCGAATGATGACCCCTATTGT
Organism: Anopheles dirus; assembly: GCA_000349145.1. Lineage (NCBI taxonomy): Eukaryota > Metazoa > Arthropoda > Insecta > Diptera > Culicidae > Anopheles > Anopheles dirus. Next base: position 6,834,235 of record KB672979.1, read on the forward strand.
GCTCGGGATGTCATCGACGCTGTGCGAAAGACCAGTTCCGTAAGATATTCTAATTTATCACTGTATGACCCCAAGCATCTTGATGATGATGATGCTGCTGCTGCTGCTGGCGAGATAAGGGCGTTGAGATGACGGAACTCCTGTTCCGCAGCAGGAGTTGAAGATCACGAACTCACCCGGCTGTTGAACGTGTTCGTGTTCGGGTGCCAGGAAGATGTTTTACTGGGCATAGGTCGCGCGTTTGGCCAGCTCCAGAGGAGGCCTGTTGATGCTGCTGCTGCTGCTGCTGCCGCTGTTGCTTCATGATCGCTTGACCGTTTTGGTCAACGGTTATGGCCGATGTGGTAATTGATGTCAGAATGGACCGGTCCTGATTGTTTGTGTTTTTTTCTGTTTCGTGTGTTTATGTTGCGCTCGCCGAAGATGCTGAAGATGAAGAGATGCTGTTATTATAATCCTGTTCCGTTCCGTTGCAGCAAGAGAGACCCGGTCCGATCGGGTCAGCAAGAACGAAAGAGTCAATTCGGTAGCATAATAGTGGAGAGGAAACGTGTTCGTGTTGGTGGCGTAAAATGTGTGTCAAACGTAACTTGAAATGAGTAGTGTTTAAAGGGAACTTTGCGCTTTGTTTCCGCTGCATTATAGAAAACTGGACAACATTTAATTCTAATCTCAAAATAGGTTCTAAAGGAGAGTTCTACAGCTCATGAAACTGGTTTTGTCCCTGACAAGACTTTGGAAAAAGATAGTGATGGCCTTTATCGGAAGAACATATCAAACCAACGTTCCGATTTAAATCGTTATTACTTTCTCAACGATACAACTTGGGCTGGAACGATGTTCTGGCGGTTCGCTTCGGACACTCTCAAAACGCCACCCTTGCCTCACGCTTTCTAGGTGCGACTCACGGCATCAGCTTTTCGAGTAGTGAAGACATTAACTTTTATCGCATCCCGCGCAGTTCTGCCACCGTACCGGGGAGCAGAGTAAAACAAAAACACAACAATCCAAGTGCTCTTCTGAAATCTCGGTTTTACCTCTAATTTCTATGTGAAACTCATTATAACCGTATCGCCTCGTAACACACCGGGTCACACACACACACAGCAGCGGACCGACTCCGAAACGGAGCGGCTATAAATTATCCAAAAAACATTAACTTCACTTGAGCTTACTTGAGCGCGCTCTCATGCTCCGCGCTTCGAGCCGTTCACGGGAAGCCATGAAAACGGTCCACCGACCGACAGCGTCGTGAATCATACGAGCGGCCACGACCAAGCGATCCCGAGAGCTCGTTTGCATCCCAGATCAAGAACGCGAGCATCTTACCACTCAATTTTCTACAGCAAACCACCGAAAAGAAAGCGAAAAAAAAACACACACATCCGAGCTGTCCGGAGGCATCCTTTTTCTTTCGCAGTGGTACGGTTTGTGATAGCGCGCAGGAGAGAGATAAGGAGGATAATTATTTTTAATTTACGACCTTTTTCTGGTGGGTTTTGGGGGCCTTCCTTTATCACGATACACAACGCCGCCAAGGTAGGGGCTCCCGGTTCGGGGAGGTTCCCGAAAACGGAACTAAGGAATTTCTACGAATCAGCCGGCTGATGATGACCTCTGCTGGTGCTGGTGGTGGCTTTTGGGCTGCCTGTTGGCTGGCTGGCTCGCTGCCTCGCTGGCTGGCTAGCTGAATGTCGTGTCTTATGTATAGGCACATGATAGCATCTCGATAAGAGGACGCACGCTTTGGCTGGAGGCGGCGGTCGCGATCGACTTTTATGCGCGCGTTGTGTGCACGTGACGTCTGGGTGGGTCAACCGTTTATCGAATCGCGATCGATCGGAAACGGCGCGTTAAGCGCTCGTGATCGAGCACTTTTGTTGTTGTTGTTGTTGAGCGTATCGGTCGTGACGGTGACCACGTGGCGCTCGCGACGCGGTTCGCCAGAACATTAGGCACTCATGCGCTGCAGCATGCTGTGCCGAATGGCGACAAAACAACAAATATTGTTCGATTCGAACCAACGAATGTACATGTCATAAAATATCGATTGCCCTCTCTCTCGCTCGCACTGTTTGGGTGGAAAGAATGGGAAATTATCTGTATCTGTGGAAGGTTATCGGGAAAGTAATTAATCATAGGCACAATTTTCCGGCTGCATCGCATTGGTCCACGCGCGGAGCCACAAGTGGTGCCACTCGATCGAAGTAGCGCATAAATCTCTGCTTTGTTTGAACAATCAGCGGGTTATCTGGTCTGGCGGGTCTTAAGCTCCTAAAAATATCACAGATATACGTTTGGAGCGGCATCAGATTGTGCAGAGACTTTGTAAGGTAAAATGGTTTGCTCCTCACCACGTGTATTGTCTATTGACGAAGAATATCTGCTTAAAAAGCGGTCGATTGGTTAAGTAAGTTCTTCTCAATTCCTCTAATGAGATCTCCTATTTACAGTCATCGAGGTAAACTTTGAATAGATTGCTCGATATGTATAGGTCCTACTGTAAGTAACGTTTCATCATGGTTCCAGTCTGGGCAACAACTGCCTCAAAATGGGTCATAATTATTCAATAAGTGATTAAACAGGAAATAACACATTCAAAACGTATTTTAAAACATGATTAAAACTAAATATACTGTCGGAATAATACATAGAACTGATGCAAAAAAGGTTCATCTCTTACCTCTTTTGTTACAGAAATCAAACACAATACTGCTGCCCGCTGTAGCACCGAAGAATTTCTTCGATATGGATGGCAAGTGGACGGTAAGTAACGATATGAACGACACGGATTGTTTGCTTGCCTTAATGCAGATAAATTTGGCATGAAATTACTCCCTTCGTTTGGGACGCTTTCTTGATCCCGAAACATCCCAAACAGAGTCTTCCCCAGAGAGGGCAAAGAGAGAGAAATACGACAGACCCAACGACCGTGCATACCGGCGAGATAAGGGCAAGATTGTTATCTGCAGCGGGATTGGGCTCGCCTGTCACACAAACACAGCATGCATGTGAAGCGCTGGGAACGACGCCGATCGGTGTCAGATGGCCTCTTTTCGGTTGGTCTTGGGCACGGCGGTTGTTTTATGATGCGACCGCCTCGGTGCCGCTTTTCGCATCTTCGCATTATGGAGACGGCCGGAGAGGGCAGCTCGCGAGATGGCAATCGGAACGGCGAGCTGGGGCCTCTCATGTTAAGTGGTACGCGAATGGTCGCGAATGCAATTGCCGGATCGTGGCGACACCTGTTGTGCCGACAACGGCGTGTAAGGTGCGCTTACATTGTTTGCTCGTGATGATCGCGGTGGGGAAGCGATATCGACGATCGATTGCAGAAATCGTTAAGTTATTCATCATCGTTGATCGTTTCTTTTCTGCGCTTAATGGCTGCATTTGCTTTCTTCTAGCGTAAGTTCAACAAGTTTTGCATGTGATACATGTTCAAGGTATATACCGGCATGACAAACATTTTCTCACGACCATTTCTTCAGAAACGGATCCTCTTTACGCTCGCTCTTGTGTATGCAAAAGTTTTTTTTTCCAGGACCTTTCAACAGTTTCTGTTGGAATAGACAACACTCAAACGTTTTGGAAGCGAAAACCTGATTCTCCACTCCATGTGCGGCAAACCCACCCAAAAATTGTCTTTCGATTAGGCAAACACTTAATCGCACCTTTAATTCAAGCAGTGGTCCGTGAGAAAGGCAACCATTTTCTCACCGACACACAGCCCAGCACACGGGTGCCGGATGGAACCCGGGACTCTCGGTGTCAACCCAAGGAAACAGGTTAGACGGGAATATCCTTCGACCGGACTTCGATTGGGCAACATTTTTCAAAAATATCTCCTTTTTACACTCAAACAAGCTTGCAAGGAGCGCTGAGCCGTGGTAAGGATCTTGCCCGGACAAGGACGGATGGATGGAACGAGTTTTCTACGGCGTCTCAAGGTGACGTGGTCATTTTTCTTGTTTGCAGCGAATGTGAAAAAAACGCATTTTTCGGAAAGGATTAGGATCCATTCCTCAGTGTCCAAAGCATTGCCCAGCAGTTACCCGTCATGCATGCTTGTGCAGCCTGGCCTGAAACTGGCCGGAAGTTCAGGGGTTGAGAAGATGGCTTTTTTTTGTTGCTACTGTCGGCTCCGTTTCGGTCCCAAAGGTCATCAGTGTCAGCACCGGTCAGTTTTACATCGGGAAGGGGTTAACGCCGTCCTTATGAGTCCGAAACCCAGGGTTTGGCAATGGGCAGGGAAAGGCTTATGAGAGAGTTGGGTTTTTTTTGCGCGCTGTGTGTCCACTTCCTGTGCGCCTCATTTCCATGCAGTGTGGAAAGGGTACGTTGTGCACATATCGCAACATGAGATACGTACTGTGGAAAGCGATCGATCATAATATTTTAAATTAAATAGCCTTCACCTTTGTGAGAAAGTTCTCAGCGCGCAAGAGAAATGAATATGGCTGTGGTGACGGAGAAATGGAGAAAAGAAACGTTTGATAAGGAGTTGGGCCTTTTGGTTAGGAACTTTCCATTTTGGGTAGAAAAAAAAACTGCTAATGATTTAACCGAAAAGGATTCCTTTTCCCAACGGTTTTTCTTCCTTTTTCATCAAGCAAAACCTGATATTGGTGTTGGTTTTCAACACAACTATTATATTTGGAGATTTCACGACGTGGTTGGGTTTGTCGTTGTGAAAATTGTTATTAGGATAGGTTTTAAAGAGGCATTAAAACGTTTGAAAAGGATGTCTATAATGTGGATATATTTTTTTTTCTATTTGTACGATATAGAATTTGAATACTCTTATGACAATGTGCATGATTATCGTCAGCTCCTCCTTCTTCGAGAGCATCCACGATATTACTTCCAGAAGAAAAAGTAATTTACTTTTTCATCTCCTTTTCCGGTTGATAATAATCATTCCTCTGCCTTTCCCAATCAATCCTTCTGTTCCTACACATCAGGAACAAATTCTCAGCACCTTTCATAAGCTGCACAAGTGTACTAAACTTCAAAATTTTCCATCTCCACCACAACAACAGCACGGTAGCAAAAAAAAACCTGCTTTTCAATTCAACCATTGCACGGAAAAATGGTGCGTGCTGGTGGTGGTGGTGGCGGAACACGGTTGCGCTTTGTGCTCCTGTCAACCTTTTTTATCTCTCTGCCTTCCAACTCCAACACGGTGCAATGAAGCGCTGCTCCGATTCAATCAAAACCCGGGCGCGTGTCATAGTGCAAAGGGAGCAGTGCATGAAAAAAAACGAATCTTCCTCCAACCGCACGCACGCACGAGCCCGCCGAAGAAAGGATTCAAATTCGAGCTGGTGTGTGTGTGTGTGTGTGTGTGTGTGTGTGTGTGCGTTATCCTCGGTGCGTGGTGCCCCCGAGCACGGTCACGCAACTGACAGCACTTTGACATCTGTAACAATTTACTCGTGCACTCTTCATCTCTCAACCCGGCTGACTTTTCATCTCATTTTGCACATTGCCTCTAGTCTCAATCCCGTCTGTTTTCCCCCTTTTTCCGATCCGGTTCATCATCATGCCGGGGAAGCTGTCCCGGGGCTCTGTGTACTGTACAGCACCCAGTAACGCGGGCCCATCACATCTTGATCTTGGCACACGAATGTCTGAGGCCACCGAAAAACAACACACACGGGCCCGGGCGGGACCCGTTCGGTGAGGTCATCCCGTTCCCGAAGAAGTCTCGAGACACACAACGAGCATCAGTCACAGCTTCCCTTTTCTCAAATGGGACGGGTTTTTTTGCAGGCGTTCCGGATGCTCCCTAGAAGATCCGGAAGGGTAAACTCTACCACGACCACACCAAAAGATGCAGGGATTTTGGTGTGGTTTGAAGTTCAGCTTCATCCACCGGACAAAAAGACACGGAGAACCGCTCCGACATTAATAAGTGCAAAAGTTAGTTCTCTCATTTAATTTGGCCTCGGGGTGATTGGATTCCATGCCACACTCCAGGGCCACTCCGGCGGGGCACGTACTCGCATTAGACATTTGTTTCAATTCGCAAAAAGCCGGGCATGCTGTTTAGGAAAAATTAAACGCCACGGGCGTGGTAAGTGTTGCCAGGACACTGGCAAATTGAAACATACCGTCAACAATGAGCGCGCGGTCGAACGCGTTTCATCCGCCGACGACCCTTGCGGCGTACGATCTCCTATTGCACTCGCCATTGTTCCCGCACGCCGGGTTGAAGTGCGCTCGAACATCGCGGCCAGACACTTGAGCCCGAATCGAATATGCATGGTGCCTGCTTCGGTATCGGTTGATGGGCTGTAAATTGCGTTAACTCTTATACGAGCTAATTATGCGCCCCGCTACACAGAAGGCCACAATGCGATATGTCCTCGGGCCTTCTTTCGGGCCGACAATCCATTGACTCCCGATACCCTCGCCGTGCGCCGTCGCGAACGTTGGAATGAATGCTTATGAAAATTAAAAGATTGTATTACGTTTATTTTATTTTCAATCGCGCTAGGGGGTTATTTCGCTTTCAAGTGTGTCTAGTGAACGGACAGTGCACTGGATCATCCTGTTTAAGCAGGCTGTGCTTCACCGGCAGGTGTCGTTTCACCACCGCCACCATTCGCACCTCCAGTCTGCGTGTTCTCCTGGATCCACGAGTCGAACTCCGACACGCGCGTGTACACGTCCGGCACTCCGATACCGCAGTACCGCGTACCGTACGACACAACACCGGACAGCTGATGGTTGCAGACGAGCGGACCGCCCGAATCACCCTGTAAGTATGCAATGCGTTCGTAAGTAACTAATCGCCTAGCAACACTAACCGCACAGTTCGGATACTCACACCACAGGCACCCTGGCCAACGCGGGTAAAGGTACAGATCTCGGTTGGGTTAACGGGCATACCCCGCTCCCGGCACTGGTCGTTCGTGATCGTCGTCAGCTCCGCCTCCTGCAGATCCTTGGGCGTGGATCCGACACGGATCGGCATCGTGTAACCCCAGCCGGTCAGCAGACACGTCACACCGCCGCCAACAAAGTCGGACGAGTAGCGGATCGGTTGCACGTTCTCGTTGAACGCGAACGGTTCTTTCACGCGCATCAACCCGATGTCGCTACGGTTCAGCTCGATGTAGTCCGGATGGATAAGGTACGACTCGACAAAGTAGCGCGTACCCTTGGAGCTGTCGTTACGCAGATCGTTCGTGCCGGCCACGATCGACATGCGGTTGATGTCCATCCCGTCCAGACAATGGGCGGCCGTCACGACGTAGTACTCGTTGACGATCGAACCACCGCAGTTGTGCATCCAGCGCTTGGGCCCAAAGCCGAAGAACGAGTTCACCAACACCTGCAGCGAGATCTGGTACGGAATACGTTCCTGCGCCGTCATACCACCAACGATCTTCGAGTCATCCGCTGTTGGGGTGCACAATGGAAGACAATAAGTACATCACACGCACTCCGAAACGAAGATCGTATCTGCATCTCACCATTACCACTCGTTACGGAACATCCCACGGTAAGCAGGACGCCCCATGCACTGATAAACCTGATCGAAGTCATACTAATTCCGCGTCCTTTTCTCCCTGACTGTACGTTCCAGCGCGCTACACACATTAAAGGAAGGAAAAGAAAGTGAACACCTTAGACGGAGCTACCGAGTGTAACAGCCGCCTGGAACCGTCTCACCTACCGATCCGATCGACACAACCGCAATGACGAACTAAGGTGTCACGTATTATTATATTTATATTGTTTTACGATATACTTCGCGGCCCACGGGGAGCGTACGCGACCCAGCGACCAGGTACGCATTATCGCACCGAAATACCTCCACCGAAGCCGTTGGTGCGATATCAGCCCCCGTTTGTGGATACTTTCCGGTCTCCCTGTGTCTCCTTGAATTTATGGCCCAACGCGGTACGATTAGCAGGCCGTGCGTGGTGCTGCCGTTCGTACCATCATAGTCGCAGCAGGCACAAACACTTTTAATTGTCGTTTGCTTTTAATTTGTTCAAATTGTCGCACCTCCGCACCTTCGACGGTAGAATTTGGATCCGTGTGCCGAGAACAGAAGTTCATCTCGGCTATCTTCGCTTCCGATCGGATACTTCCGATGTTCCGGGATCTGTTCGTTTTGCGTTTCCGGATCGGATGATACGGGTTTGATCGCGGGGTTTGGTGATCGAACCGAAACGCGTGGGAACTCGCGAAGATGCGGATCATTGGTGTGAATCGACAGCTCGTAACGAACGCCACGTGTAGGTAGGCCATCGGGTGACCTAGAATTCGACAAACGCGCCCGGAAGGTCACGCATTGTGTGCATGGCGTGCGTCACCACCAGCGTCGGGCGAGCCCCGAAGCTACACTGCCTGTACTCACACTCGTCCACAGTTGACGATATGTAAATGAGGCGTCTCTCTGCACCGCTCCGAAGTATGCACTCCTCCCTCCACACGCGGTGTGATCATAAATACACGCGCGATGCAACCATTTCTTTCCGTTGCGGTGTAAATTGCATTCGCTGACGTTATCGGCACTGGTACAGAATGTCGCTTCAGCGAAACTGGAGTTGTTTATTTCAATGTTACCATTAATTACCCGTCGAAAGTGATCGAAAAGGCCAGTTTCGTTTCTTCTGTGCGCGCAGAACTAGCACATGGTTTGGGGAGCAAATGAGGTTTGTTGCACTTGTCGCACAGTGAGACGTGTGGAAATGTAATTTGCAGTGGTTTAGAATTTATGTTTGCCTGCAACCGGATCATTATCGTGTGCGCTTCCCTTTTTGCCATAGGTGTCGATTTGTTGTACCACTTCGAATCTATCTGGTTACAATTGTGTATTGTGTCGGTAGAAATGTGCTCATAATTTAATTAGCAACTGTTTGTTTGAGGTGCAAACTGGTTGCATGGGAACCAGTTGCTCGGGAATTAATGTGTTTGTTTTGCTATCTTTCTGTTCATTATTTCCACATTTCTTTTTATGGCACTTTGTTGAAATTAAACAACGTTTCGTGTTTTATACACCTTCTGTTTGGAATATGCGATTGGTTTTGATGTTTGTAAAGTATTTTTTAATATCCTTAATCTCTATCGTGGTGCCGATTCATCTGCCGATTCCAACTGTGCCAATTTCGAAATATTGCTAATTCATCCCACCTCCGCTGGACTACACTTCAATTCAATTCTTCTTTCCATAATTAATATTCATACACGCACCAGGATCACCATTTAGATGTCATTTTCATTATGACCAGTACTTCAAAATATGGTCCCACATGCCCCTGTTCCTCGGCAGCCTCCTGTACAATCTGGTGCTGCCCCTGTTTGCAGTACGTCATAAATCGTGTTTGTTTTCCCCCTTTCGGGCTGGACGGAAGCGAATGTGCAATCAGACGCCTACAACGGCACCGGTTTACCGCTCGGAAAAGGGAGCATAAAAAGGGATATGCCTCGCAGGGGGAAACCGGAAATTCGAAACCTATACACTTCATCGCCTACGGCCGCTAAAGGGCGAGGGTGTCCGAGTCGTGCTTGAGTTTTCCCGTTTTAAATTATGACTTCCATAACGAGTGGTACCACAGACCACCGGGGTACTTCCCGCTATTATTGGTCAATCCTGTGGTGTGCCACCCTTGACCGTGGAACGGTGTACTTGAGCCTCGAGACTTCCGGAACGTTTCGCCCGTGCACACGGAGTCCACCTTGGGAGGAGGGTATCTATTCATGCGAATTCTCCCGCGCCAGATTCCGTCAGGAGACAACACGTCCTTTTAGGACGGATGATGCCGTTGAGACTTCGAAACAAAAGAAATCAGTACTCATCGGACATCAATCGGGTTCTCGTATTTCTCAACGGTATCCCACTGTGCCCATCAGCCTTTGATAGTTGTGAGCAGTTTGGAGGTCCTGCGGCGCAATGCATCGCAGTGTGTTATTATCATTTCTTGTTTAACGAATCCTTCAATATACGGTATGCGATAGGTTTTCAATGGTTGCGTTTAAGTATCGGATTGAATTGAATGGCATATGTATCATCCCTGGGTCGATACGTGTACCAGCAACATGTCAAACAAGCACCGGAAGTGTGTTAATGGAAAGAGAATGCTCATTTCTGCGTTGCGTGACTCTGACGGTATGATCGATGACCGACACTGATGCCCACTTCCACCCGGAAAATGACCGGAGCACGTCAAAGCTCGAGCTCCCCTAGTGCAGGATGTGAACGCACTTGCGTGAGTTCGATGATTATTGGAAAATTGTAGAAGTCATCGATTTGTTCAGTCCCTTTTGCGTTGTATCGGGGTGTTACACAACCCGTTGACGCGTAGAATTGAACAATTGAGCTACCTTTTGGCAGGGGAGGGCAGAATGCCACAAATCACAACCACTAATTGAAGCTCATGCACCTCACATCGTTGGGAAATAGTGCAATCGAATGTTGCAACCCCTATCATCCACAGCCCATGCGGTAGTTTTCCATTTCCTGTTGTCGGTTTGTCCCATCAATTGTTCTAATTTGATATCACTATCGATGACGCTTTCGCGTAATTGGCGTAATTGTGCGGTTTTCCTGGATTGTTTTGTGGCAACTTAGTTTTCACGCACCGTGTAGAAGCGGCTGTTTGTTCAATTGGATGATCATTTCACGCTATCGATACGCATGAAATTAATAACCAATTGAATTAATCAGATGAGCTGAGATAATGTAGTTTTTGTTGAACGATTATAAACATACGCACGTCGAGGAATGATAGAGGACATTTTTCATGAGAACAATTTGTTTGTTCGATATCATCACCCGTCAGGGAGAGATGTTTGACTTTTGTTCCTTTGAAAACCTTATGCTATTGTATGTCTTGTTAGGAAGATTTTGAAACTAAAATCACCATCTAAACCACCTGAAATACTACACTTCCAAATGTGTCCTTTGTAAACAGTATCACGATAATAATCACGGATCTATTCCTCCCTTGCAACGATGAATAAAAAACAAGACGCCCTTTACGGTCCTCCAAAAGGAGGCTGCAGCAGGGACGCGGTCTTGGCACGCGTTCCACAAAGATCACACAGCACAACTGTTGTAGCAGCGCAGTCGATCAACAGATGTGTGCCGCTGCTTCCCCACACAGTCACCACCTCTTGATACGTTTCGAATGAAGAAACGTACAGTGGGACGGATTCATAAAAAGAGGCCCGGCAAAGTCCTCCAAGCGAAGCGACCCAAACGACGGCACAAACAAACAAGCGGAAACCTCGATCCTGACGCCAACGAAACCGACCGGGAGAAAGCACAAAAACTGTGTGTGACAGTTCGGCCTTTCGGCCGTGATCACTATCGGCTCGTATTTCCGTGTTTCAGGCCTTCGGGACGGCAAGTTCCGGAACGTTATGCCATTCCGGGTGGTTATTGATGGTAAAAAGGGAAACGACGAAGAAAGAAAGCCCGGCACAATAGGCCCGGCGTTATGTAAACTTGCCACATGCTCCAGGCACCCGGGCGGAAAAAGTGAAATCTAATTAAAAAATATCAATTCTATGATTGACAGTACTTTTTGAACAGCGGCCAACCTTGGTGGAGGGAGGTTTGTCTCCGAAAATCAAAATTTCCATTATCTGAGCGTTCGGTTTCGTAAGTGTTCGGTTGGCAAAGAAAAACGCACTCTACGTTTGTGCCCATTGACCTTCGCATCTTGAGAGAAGGCCATGTGCCAAAACGGTGCATCTTAAGCGAAATTCAACATCGAATGGTGCATCTTTTAGAGAAAGGTCTACATCAGACAGAGAGAGAGCGAGAGAGACTCTGGCTTTTGATACTTTGAAAAGAATGTTATGCCTTGCCTCCTAGAACGGAAATGGACAGATGGGTAGAGTGTCGTATGGAGCATATTTTGGCGCATTTTTGCACCGTGCGAGGTATACGATATTCATTATCATTCCAAACACTCATCAATTTTCCTACCAATTTAATTCCATAAACCGGTTCGTATAGAAAACCATGAACCCCTTTCCATGCGCTTGTTTTAAGGCTTCATACTCGTACGAATAACTTTTTCCGAATGTCAATAAGTCAACGACAAAAACGTGGTGCTCGGAAGGAGCCACTCACACTCACATACCGGCCGATGCGAGGAATGCATTGAATGGAATGGAGCGTTATAATAAATGACCGGTAATTTTAAACTTTACTCCGAAGGAAAATATTTTCCCCCGATGGTCAGTTTTTCGTGCGCAATTCAAACATTATCATAGTCCCACCGTCTTCCGCCGTCGTCGTATAAGAAGCGGTGCCTTTGCCTGTGGGACCGAAGGACATCGTTACTAGCGCTCCTTAATGCCTCGACCGCGTCTTACAGCAGCTCCTGGCCCGGCTCTTTCTCGCTCTTTCGCACGCCCAGACACACTCGGACATCGGCGTCCATCGGAGTGTCCTGCTTGTCGATTTCCCCTCCAACGTACATACCCTTTGTCGGGTTCTTTCTTATACCGAACGCTGCATCCTTTTAGGCAATGGGACACACGGTTGGGCAATCATTGTAATGCATGTGTTCCGTGTTGGGTCCCCGAGACACCACCGAACGGCATGGAACACTGAGGGTATGAACTTTTCCTCGCCAGTTTCAAAAGGAAGGTACATCCTTCTGCTCGGTGTGTCCAGTTCCCCCGACCCAGACCGAACAGCGCGAGAGCGAGCGGGCTTTTGTCCGTTGTCCGATTGTCTTTTGCCGGGGTGTCCGGGTGTTTTGCATCGGGTGGTAGGGTGGTGGTTTTTAGGGTTATTAATTTGTGTGAATATTTTCTTCGTCCCATTCTTCCTTCCCGCACATACACACACGCTAACGGCGAAAGAAGCAAACGGAATGCTGTTGATGGCTTTTGGGTAATTATTAGTGATTTTCTCGATCCACCGAGGCAGTATCGACATTCTGGGAGGACATCCTTTTTGGAGGTGTAATAAATTGTGTCTTTTAACTGAGATCGTAGGTTCCAGGCACACACACATGACCGTATGTGACGCTTGGAGGTATGAAACGCTAGCTAATCACTGTTCGTGTTTGAAGTTTCGGAATTTTATGGACAAACAAAACGAGCAAACTCCTTTTCCGGTCAGTACGGGTCGAATCCCGGCAAATAAATCACGCAAAGTTTGCCCACGAAATCAGCTGTAGTCTTCTGCCAGGAGTACATAATTCATTCTACGAATGGTGAAGGGTATGGTTTCGAGTTTCGATTCATTATGAAACGGAGGGTTTATCCGTGTTCAATTCAAAACTCAAACCTCAAAACATCAAACCGCTAATGACACTGGTTGTATTTCGTTTCTGATCTTTTAATTGAATTAAGGCTTCCAAACAACCTTTCTTGTTTTCGAAAAGTAACTGATGTTGTTTTAAACATATAATAATTCCATAATAATTAATTCCATCTTAAAGATGGGAAACTAATGCCAGAAGAGATGTAAATTCCCGCCAAAGAAATGACGAGAGATTCAACACTTCCCTCCCAGCGTTTGATAAAAACTTCGCGCTTTATATATCCGTCCCAAAATCCCGCGGTGACATCATCGGCCATCATCACCCGGCACTGATTATTATGCCATAACAAAGTGCCATTAATTAGTGGGTAAAGCAACTGCCACCACCAATCCTCTAAATTCGGTTACAAGTTCGACCGCCGTAAGGCGAAATGTTATAAAATTAATGAATATTCAATCCACGCGCTAACGCCCTCTTTATAATTGTTTGCAGCACGCGGACGACGTTTCCGGTCGCTCCAGGATCGCCATGGACACCGACGCCCCGTGACGGGTGATAATTAATACCGCACCACAACAACGCGAACACATCACACAACTAACAGCCTGACAGCCTTTGATCGCGCAGGATCGATACGCGGTGGGATTTTTTTTAGATCTGTTCTTTTTCCATGCACCCATGGCATGGATAGATGCGTTTTAATGACATTTCAAACAAAGAAGCGAACTCGAAAAATCCACACATCGTTTGACACACGATACGGTTGTTACAGGAGCGTTCCACATGCTGCGTATGTTATGTTCTTGAAATGTGCTCGCCGCACTCTAAATTATGCTCCGTACGCCTCCGTCCGGAACTCACCGCAACGAGCACCGGAATGGAGCAAGGAGATTCTAAAATTCCCAGGCTTACCGTGGCCAAAAACGGGCAGTTCGGTTTGTTCTGTTCGAACCTTTGCCGTCCGGTCGGGTGAATGTTTTATCGCCTGGCTGCAGTCTCTCACATAAATAACGATTTGATATAAGACCACGGATCCACCCAGCCGTGGGAGGCATCATCATCCTCGCCATGCGGGTTTCCGGGGGTGGGTGGGAAAGCCATAAAGTTATCGTAGAAACACTCGGTCGAAGACTAATTTTCAATTGAATAATTTCATACTTCATTAGGCTGGCATGGGGAGAAGATGCCGCCGAGGTTTGGCTCGCGGAAACATTCGGCTCGTTCTTTTCGCGATGGTGCAATATCCTTCACACGCGCTCCTCACTGCTGGCAAAAGCGAACACACTGTGGAAGGAAGTATTATGACAGCCATAATTCATTCCACACGCCTGCTTCTCCGGTGTGCAAGATTAAGAAAGGGCCTGCTTTGTTTCCGTGCAGGAAGGCGCGGTGTGTGTGTGTGTGCCGGTGAACGGTAAAGGGTTTTAAAGGGCGCTCCCGCTTCTTCTTTCTACCGCGCAAGGTGGGTTCGCTTTCCGGTGGAAATCGCTGTCGAAACGCTCCGAAACAAATAATACTACATCAATTAGATTTATTTATTATTTGCGTATGGCTTAGTAGCGCTCTCGCTATCCCGCTCTTTCACACATCCCACACCGCGGATCGATTGAGGCTCCGCCGCGCGTATTAGAAAGCAATGAATCAGTCAGCCAGCCTACGGGGACGCCCAGAATTGGTTTTCCGATGCCATCGGCCATCTCTCCACACATGCATCATGCTCGGGTGCTCGCTTAAGTCAAGCCAACTGCGGATGCGAATAGCGTTGAGCGTTGAGAAAAATCATCTCCCCTTTTGGCCTTTTCGGGTGCCCTGTAGCATCCCATTCCGGTCGGAGTTAATGAATTGTCAACTGCAACTCGAATCACAACGCACACACACACGCGCATACCTCACCATCCAGGTGAATTATGGCACCTTGGGCGAGGTAATAATAATCTGCAATAATGTCCGCGTGTGTTGATATAAAGCAAAGACCTGGCGTCAAGCTTCGGGCGAGATTTAAGAGCGCGTCTTTACGAACGCGAGCGTTTCTTGGCGTGCGCGAAAAAAAAACAGGACGAAAGGGAGACAACAATAAAGAAGCCGTCCAATGGACACAGAAAATCATGAATAAATTAATTATGATGTTTCACTCCACCGCAACAACCGGCGATGATGGTCGTTTTACGAGAGCGTCTTGCGTCTGTGGACACGGAAGAATATCAATTATTGCACTGTTTTTTTTTTGTCACAAGCCGCAAAGAAAGTGCTCTGGTCTATTAGAACGATGAAGCGCCGGGTCGAAAGACCATACGCTAAATGATAATTGCGCCGCCGCGTCTGCGGCAGCCGGCGTTCAGTGCGTTTGTCCCGTTCGGTGGATTTATGATTAATATGCTAATTTTCCGGTGAATATTAATGATTACGGCTGGTGCGCGTTTTTTTTTTCTTTTTGTTTTGCCTCGCCTGCTGCTCCTCCCATCGCGCTTTGTTTGCGCAACGCACGCACTTTTGCGCGGTGATAAATCTTACACCCATAGCGAAGACAAAAGGGCCCAGGGAAAAGGCAAATGAACGCGTGCCGTGGGAGGGAAGTTTCGCTAAGACAAGTGTGTTATTATTTTTTAATTTCATTTAGATTTCTCTCCCGCACTCGCACACTAGAGCGGGGCGTAATTTTTATCAGCATTTTACATTCGCGTGCTGGACAGCGATCGCGGTTCCCGTTCCGCCGGCGCCTGCTATGATTTGGGTGGCGTTCTCCGTACATTCGATCCATCACAAAGCACCCGCGCCGGCCCGTTGTACGATGCGGGTTTGGTGGCACTGGCAGTTCGGATGCTGGTGGTGCTTATCGCGTGTGTAATTAGTTCCACTTTTATTCGTCACCCATCGTGCAAGTGGGAAGAGCAGCTATGTGGAGCGGCAGTCGGTGAATTATGTTTCAATTATAAGTTTCGTAATGTGGTCGTACTCGTCGCTCTTCCAGCGCTCACGAAAAGTAATATTCATCCATTTAATTGTTGTTTGTCGCAAGAATCTTACATTTTTAAGCAGTTTCAGCATGTGAAAGAATGTTGTTGTTCCAAATGCCTCAGTCGCGATATGCTGATAGTCTTTAATTTGAATAGCACTGTGTCCTCTGCATTAAGTTGTTACTTTCCGTTAAAAAAGTATAAGTAAGTTCCCAAAGAAAACGTTGAAAAGTTTTTTCGTCCATAACCACAAAAAAACGCATACCGTCCCAAACTTCAATTCAATTTGCTTCGAAATGTCAAACTCGCCCGCCATCGTGCAATGCCCCGTACCGGTTGAACAATCACGTTCTAATGACTTTTTAGACGTTGCATGTCCGGCCGTGGTGCTACCGTAAACGGGACCTTTTGGCATCCGTTCCGCCACCGCAAGGATGAAAGGGAAATGGCAGCCAACCGTATCCACCACCGGTTCCCGTCACCGTTAACCAAAGATGTCCTTTAAAGTTTGTGTGTGTGGGTTTTGTGGCCGGTTCCCAGCACAACCCCGTACCAGCCGTGGGCCGATATCATTTCACGACTGTACGCCCAATTTGATTTGATTTGTGCCTTAATTTCTTTTGATATTTCTAGATGCCGGTTCCGAAGGCAGGCGAAGCAAAAGGGTGATTGTGGTTTTCTGTTTCGCTGTTTTGGTACTTTTCGTTTGTGTATTCTTCGTATCTCTCTGCGAGGGTTATCCGGCAGAAAATCCCTAAATCCAGTTGAATTAAGGAAGGAATCCCTTGTTTTTTTTTTTGTTTAAAGGATAGCATAGAAGAAAATCTTAAAGTTGTGGAATGATTCACCAATGTGCCGATGTTCTTATAGAAATTATTCGTTGCATCCTTATGAAAAAAAAGAAATGGAACAACTCATGCTTCAGGTTGGAAAAACCAGTTTAAAACCACTTAATCAAATTGTAGTATCAATGGAATCACAAAACCGGCCGTAGAATATTCAAGAGTGATATAAACTTTGTTCCTATTTGAAATTCTAATCCATCTTCCTGTTTTTTGTGTTCTCTTTTAGGAGCTAAACCAACGGCCGGTGAAATAAAAAACGCACACGTCGGTGACACATACGGGCCGTGTGGAAAAATAAAATCACCATCAACAGCCGATCCGTTACATCCAGACGT
This sequence comes from Anopheles dirus, assembly GCA_000349145.1. Classification (NCBI taxonomy): domain Eukaryota; kingdom Metazoa; phylum Arthropoda; class Insecta; order Diptera; family Culicidae; genus Anopheles; species Anopheles dirus. Next base: position 6,851,619 of record KB672979.1, read on the forward strand.
TCCCGCCAGCATCCTTCCAGCGCGAAAGGTTAGCCACATTAGTGTGCACGTCCAGTGTTGGCGTCCCCGATCACACCTTCACACCCCCGGAACAGTGACCGAAGGACCTTCGACGGCTGGCGAGAAATTCGATATTGTTAAGTGCACGGCCACGCAGGGAATTTTTGTTTGCCATTTGGCGGCGACCACCTTCCCTTCCGTGCTTGGACTCGAGTTGGAAGAAAGTTCCTGCGACAGTCCGTTTCGTTTATTGATGGTGACGTAGAAAACTGAACCCAAGTAAGAGAGAGCGAGAAAAAAAGGAATCGGAATAAAACAGTCGAGCATATATCCCCCAGCCTGTGCTTGATGTGCGGCCAATAAAATGAATGGCATGCTTTTTGGCGATGCCCAATGTTAAATGACACTTCATCGGATCATATTTTATTGCAGTTGATCGGTGTGCTCCGGGGACGGGGTCAATCAAATACTGGGTCGAACGGCGAGATGCGTGCCCTCTCGGTTGTTTTTTTTTTCTTGTTCTCTTCCTGCCGTCCAGATTTCGTTGTCCTCCCAATGGAATCAATTTGTGATGCACGCCCTCCGTGTTTTGCCCGGGTGTCGGGTGTTTTCGGTTTAGCAAAGTGTTTTATTTATTTGCCACAACGTCTGGCCGTTTTGATTTTCGATCTATTTTCTTCGGAGTTCTTTATGGACGTTGCCTCACTTTTTTACGCACGAAATGTTATTGGATCCATTGCCATGGGCATGTGTGCGTGTCTGGGATGTGCATATTCATGATGGGACATTTGGTTTACATTTGTCACGAACGCCCTAAATTCACTTATTGACTAATGTAAGCCAGTGAGATTGAGGAATTGCAGATGTAGTCATGAAATCCGCTGTTTCTTCTGACGACATCAGGATCTTTTGCGATGCTCTCTTCCTGTATACGGAACGACCCAGGAGCCAACGCACCTGGAACACCTTTCACCAGCATAACCATCATCCCAACGTTGGTCCTGGTTTTGAGTGGGAGAAATTTCAAATCATTTCGACCACGCCAAGCCGAACCAGATCTTGCCTTTCTCCGGTGCACGACCACGATGACAACATTCCATCAATCACTGGAAATGAAACCAATTTGCCAAATTAGCTCCGAGCCAAACAAACCGGGGTAAACTCTCCGCCGTGCCCGGCTTTCCTTTGTTATCACTTATCCCGCGCCGATGCCTTGGTCCCGAGTTTTCAGCACAACCCTAAGAATCGCTACTGACCGAACCGAACCCGTACCCGCGTCGAAGAACTGCATCTCCTACGTAAAATGTTTGATTTGCATTTGATTGATGATGGTGGTTTCGGGTTTCTGCAGTTTCGCTTTCGGTGGCCAAACGATAGGCTTTTGTTAGGCAGCATTATGCGTTACGTCCGTGGTAGTCCGGCTTGGGATGGGTCAATATTTGCAAAGGAACCCCGGTGGTGTATCGATCGGGGATGATTCTTTCGACCGGTCAAGCGAAAGATCTTTCCAAAAGGGCCGGCTCAGTGAGGGCTAGTAATGGAAAGCCCACGGATAGGAAGGTTCGCCCATTTTCCCAGCAGCACAAATATTAACTCTTATTTCGTGAGCTTTGCACGCCTCGCAGGAAGCTGCAAACTGTCAGCGCTCCGCTGCAAAAACGCAAACTACGACGACCCATATCGTCTGGTCCATCCTGATCTAGTCGAACGCAGCGAACCACTCGCCAGAAGCGTGACTTAAAATATGCACTGATTCACGGTAACAGGTCGCACCGGCAGCCAGTTGGCCCTGTTTCCGCAAGTGGTAGGTGTCCCAAATCTAATTTACATTTTCCGCAAATTGAATATCGCAGTGCCCTTGCGGTGCGTACACAAAAAAAACCGAAGGCAACTAAATAGAAAAGAATTGTTTCGAATATGACGACGCTATCGTACGACGAATGATGATGCCCGGTACTGGGCGATGAGACCGGATGGCCATCGGATAACCGCAGGCGGGATGGGTGGCGGTCGGGGCGGACATGAATAATTTATAAGCGACACTTAAAGTTAAAGAACTTTCCATTTTCGCACACACGCTTTTCTAGCTGGTGGCTGCTAGATTCGGCAAGACGGTTGCCACCTTCGGGGAAGCCAACTTAAGCCATTGTTTTTTGGAATGTCCCGCCGAGAAAATATCTCGACGGGTGTTGATTTTATTGTCGGTTTGTCGGTTTGAAGCCATAAACTTGCGATACGGTTTTATAGTGATTTTTTAAGCTCTTCAAATCGTGGTGAGGTTGAAAATGTTAAGCGTTTTGAAACGGTTCCAAAGTATATAGGCTAAAAGAATTATGCAGAAGTTTATTTTATACTTAAGCTTTTGTTTAAAGAACTAGGGTTTTCAATGGCGCACAATATCGCTTGTTTTTTTATGGAATGCTTAGTATAGTATAATGTGTTATCTTTCCATCATCAATGTGTTTATCTTTCTTAAGCTCTCCAAGATTTAACCTCATATGAATTTTCTTCCATTGCCATCCACTCTCGAAATGTCGTCCAAATGTTGAAAACGCCTTGGAAGGATTCCTCGTGGAAGTCGATCACAATAAGAAGCAATACATTTGTCAGACAAATCGGTCGCGATTTACACGGCACACACGCGCGCTGTAGTACCCCACAACAAAAGCCCTATCATCGTCATTACGGCGACCGAACATGCGCGCCCGGAGTCTATAAATTTGTCAACCCCTTTTCCCGGCCAGCCAGCCAGCCACCCGCCTGCGTGGTGATGTGTGTGTTTACATTTAATTCGTTCCGCGGCGCATCGGTAGGCGGAGAACCAGCATTTTCTCATTGCCTGCCGCCGCGCGACCACCGCCGCCACCAAGACCAACCGTCATCATAAGCATAACCCACGGACACAGACACACGGTTTCATCTCCGCGAACGATTTTCCGAGGAATTGAAATAATTTACATCAAATCGTCCCGCATTCAGCGCGCGGCTCCGCGGGGCTAACACTCCAGGCGGAAGATGAATGAAGCACATACGCATGTGGCCGTTCCGGCGGCGACGGCTGTATCGTTCGATCGGAGCGCTCTCGTGCAGCACCGGAGACGTCGGGTGTAACAAATTAAATAAATAATTTCCACGATTAACAAAGACGAATTGAAATTCAAACATTTTCATTATAAATTACGGTACCATTAATTTACGCGTGCGTGTACGGCATGGCTCGTGTGGATGGGAGAGTGTGGAAGTGCAGCCATGCAGTGTGTCCAGTGCTTTGTGCGTTCGATAGGTTTATGTTGGCGTAAGTTAGCGTTTAATCCGCATCGGGCACATTATTGCTCCGTGCTCCAGTTGCTGCATTCCGGGTGACTTGACGGGACAGGCTGCAAGGACCCGCGAGGTGAGCGTACGGCAAGCCTGGAAATCATAATTCTGCGAGCCAAAGCATTGCTTTGACGTTAGTTTATTGGTTCTCGTGGTTGCATAATACGAGACGGGAAGCTACATAATTGGGTGATATGAAAGCTACGTTTCTATTAGTGTTGGCTAGTGGTTTCCACCGTCTGTAATGCACAGACTGGGACAGTGATAGAAAATTACTTGAAATGAATGTAATTTCTCTGTATTATTGTAAAAGGATCGTTATAGATTATTCCCCCCGTTTGTTTATTGTTCTCCCTGTCTTCGTTAAGACAAGCAACTCCCTCAGAATAAGTCCAATTAAAGCTCAATCATCGGCACAGTACATTTGCTAATAATGACATCTCATTTTAAACCGACGAAGGTATCCTCTATCAGCAACGATACCCTCGGTTTGTAATTTTCATTATTTTTACCACGGCAGCGGAAACCGCGCGCGCTGCTCAACCTTAGACAATCAACCCCTTTTGCCGCGCGCCGCGGTAAAAAAGGTGTGCAATATTTCAAAGCTGTCACCATTTATTGACTGTTTCCCGCGCAGGAGGCGACGATAGTAGAGCGACAAACCGCACGTTTCCATCGCCTCCTCCTCGGCGACGGTTGCTCGGATCAACCCGGGAATTTGATATCGTCCAACGTGCAACGGGCAGCAGCAACCCTTCGCTCGCGGAGCATCGCAATAACAAGAAAACACAAGCGCCGGGGAACGCCGGGGCGGGCAACTCGACCTCCTTCACGGTACGCGTTAAGATTAATTAATGACTAATAAGACATTTGTTAACTCAATCCGCACGCGTTCGCCCTAGTGCCTAACCCAACGGCAACTGGCAAGTGGAGTTGAAAATGTTCCCAGTGTGCGCGCGCGCGTTCCTCTCTCCCAGTGTACATAATTTCCAGGCGAACGCCATTTTAATATCTCTTTTTAATTTCTGCTTCATGTTGCATTTATTGCGCTTGCCTTTTATTATTGCGCTCGGCTCTTACGGAGACCGATTGTACCGCCGGGCTTCAGAGGCAGCCGAAGAAGTATGCAAAATGCTTCCGTTTTTTGTTTTAGCCTAAGGGACTAAGACACCGAAATGGAAAATTAAACCCGTTTCTCACCGATAATACTTTTTTTATAGCTCCGCACCGAATGGTGCGCCCCAATTTCATAGCCGTTCCCGTTGCGAGTGAACTTGCGCCACATTTGTGGCCATTCCACTGCAGGACGCACAGCTGCCGCGAATGGGTACGCGAACGCTGGCAAGGGCGCCAGTTCCCAAAAGTACGTCGGCAAGATTTGCAAGTCCCGGTGATGTCTGAATTATGACACCACGGTCTCGTGGTGCCAATTCTGGAGTGACTTTTCGTTAAGCTCCGAAGCACATTGCTGTCGACGAGATTTGCAAGGATTTCCCGGAAACGGTCCGAATTGATAGAGATTGATTTTGGGCTGGATTATTGCTGGCTATTGAGCGTCACTGGGGGATGCAAAGTTAATTAAAAGATTCCTACCCACTACCCGTTGCGAGTAGGGCTTGTCCCGCAGGACGACGGCGGGGCAATAAATTCGAACATCAACGGGTATGAGATCAAACCGATAATCCGCCGTAAGGATTATTGCTTGTCCCACTGCTCCTTGACCACAATCATCAATCTTCTTCGCCGAGCGTTGCCGACGCAGGGGCGGACAATTTGAAGCACACCATTACACACTCCCGCTATTGGCTCATGGTGGAATAATTGAACGTAAATCCATCGCCATGATACGCCTGCAGTGTGTTTCACCGGGATTTTTTTTTTTTTTGTGAAGAAAAGTTCTCCCATCTGTCATTAGAACTCCAGAACCAGAACGATTCGGAAACGCGGAACTCGCAACTGGATGGTTCCCGGAACCATGGAGGTCAATTAATCGACTGTTGCTGACCTTTACGCTTGACAGGACTGTGTGCGTCGCTGTTTCCCGCTTTTCCAATCCCAATCAGGAAGCCCGTTCGGTACACGCACCTAAAAAGTATAAGAGACGCGCCACGAAATCCTTGTCAAACGTCGTAGAACATGCCGGCACGAATAAGAAACGGCACCCGAAACTAGTTTCACGTCCCCTTTCCGGCTGCTGTTCCGGATGCGTTTCCCTGCGGCACGGCGAGACCTTAAAGAGTGACCTCAAAGGTCATCGATGTGAATTGATAGTAGCAACTCGAAAAACTTGTTTATTGGCAGCCGTCCAGCGAACGGCCCCCGGTATTGCCACGGGACACGGGGGCTTCAGTTATGCCGGCCGAGCGCTCGAAAGCACACACCCTTGCGACCAAAACGGGACCATCATCCGGCTCGAAGGACCGACGACGCTAAGGAGGATTAGGTGCTCAACGGTTGTTTTCGCTTTTTGTTGTCTTCAATGGATGCGAAGTTACGGCGAGCAGTGCAAAGATTTATCAAATCCGTTTCTTTGGTACGTTGGGTTTGATAAATATTTGCTTACTTCACTCGTCTACTAGGTCGTTCCTAGTTCTGGTCGGACCACGAAAAAAAAGTCCTCCAGACGGTGTACTCGAACCGGTGCGGAGTCCAAACCCTACGTCACCGTTGTGTGCGGTGAATGTTTTTGGAGCGAAGAAAATAGTCGCAACGTATGCTTCTCGCACCCCAGCAGCACCTCGTGTGTTCGGGACATTCGAGAGGCAGCAAATGCAAATGAATGGATGGACATAAATTTAAATTAAAACTTATTGACCATATCGCGTCCGCACGAATCGTTCACCCGGCACCGTCGCCGAGTTCCGTTCTTCTTCACCCCATCGGGGGAGAATGTCTTTGTGTCTTGCTTCGTCCGAAACGGTGTCCGAAAAACCGAACACAGCACCAAGTGCGCATGCAAAAACCCTGCGAAGGTACAAGAAGCTTGACCGATCCGAGCTCAAGTCCGTCCGGCTGTGGAGCGATAGAGCAAGGGAGAAATGAAAAATCTTTGATTAGCAATTTTACGGTTTATAAATTATCGTCCTTTTCTCCCCTTGGCCATCGCGATGTGATGATGCGCGTGTGTGTGTGTGTGTGTGTGTGAGGATTGGAGTCTCGGACTATGTGTGCCGAATTCACGCAATCCGTGCCTCGAATGTCGCTCATTCGTTCGGGCGAGTCACATCCTTACCCACGTCCTGCTGCCGGCCGCTTTATCATTGTCATCGGCATGTTGTACACGCTCGAGCCATGGCTGTGATGGCACTTTTTGTGCCTCTCTGCTACCTTCACGATCGTCACATCTACTTACCATCGATAAAGCACCCGTTCTAACAGGGTGGAAATGGTTACCATGGTTGCGTACTGTTTGGGCCGAGCCGTTCAAGTTGTTGGTCAAGCTGGCTTGGGAATGGATTCGATGCGGGCATTAAACACATTTCGTGGGAATTGGGAAGCCTAAAAGGCATTCGGGGAGGAAAAAGTTAGATCACTGAAAGTGTCAGATGCAATGCGAGATGCCTTCATTTGGTCATGAAGTATAATCTGTTCTCCTTTTTATTTCTCAGTTTTTTCTGTTAAAAATGGGAAATATTAATTGAAAAATAATAATACGACAAAATCTCATCACAAAACGCTTTTATAATCTTCATTGAATGTAAACAATTATGTCATCATGAGCGCACCATCTAAACAAACAAAACCCAATCCGATCTAGGAATAACTCCGCCAAGGAACTTAACTGTTTGTGTGTGTTTTTTTCTTCTTCTTTCGTCCCGTTTTTTGTGACGCTAATTGCCATTTTTATCCAACAAACAAAACCACAAACCAAACAAACCAAAACACATCTTGGGGAGAAGAAGAATAAACCCCTCCAGCAGAAGAAATAAAAACCCATCAATTACGCACGCACTGGAACCCTTTTGCTCGCCGTCACCACTGAAAGAAGCAGGGAAAAAATGAGTGGCAATTGCCTGAAAAGGACGAAGAAATCTCGCAAGGGCTGTACGGCAGCGGCAGCGGCAGCATCCCTTAATCCCGATACCCTTTGCGCCTTCAACCTTCACCCCGTTCAACCCATCGGCCATCGGTAGGGTTTTTTGATCCGGGATGCTGTGGCATGAGGCTGGTGCGCATCGGGTGTAAATCCAATGCGGAGATGGCCGAAGCGAGTCTTAAGCGGCTCGGGCAGTCGTAAAAAAATGGGGTTAAGATTAGGCACTCGAGGATGCGTTCGCAGTCGTTGGTCGCGTGCCGAAAGGATTCTGCCGCATCCGGCTGCTGATCCCGAGCCCTTGCCGCCGCAGCCGGTGACATTTCCACGGCCGATGCTCTTATTTCGGCTGCGCTCAGGGGTTTGTTTGTTATATTTATCACCTTTCTCTCAGCCGTCCGGGGCCCCGGGAAAGATCGTCGTTCCGATACAGTCCAGGGCGAAAGAAATCCTGCCGCACGTACCTCTTCCTCACTCCGAACCGGGTGGGGGTTCTCTTTTATGAGACCGATTGGATCTTTTGTTGCGTGCGTGGCTCGTGTCTCGTAATACCTGTTTGTGGATGCTAATGTGGGCCTCGTAAGGAACGCTTCTTATCAGCAGGATGATTTTTCGGGAATATGTTGCGAAAGATCCGTGCAATCCTTTAATACTTTTAGAGGGAGAAATCTACTATCGTATTCTAATGGCATTTTGAAACATAAGGGATGGAAAGTTACATTTTACAGCACGTACATTCTTACATAAAACGACATGAAAAATAGCAGATGGACTGCACAAAATCGAACATATGTAACACATTTACACGCATATACGTTTCGAAGTTTTCCTCTAAAAAGTACCGCCCTATTGGAACGACATTTATCAAAAAGTGTGCTTTCAAACTAGGCTATCGGAAAAAACTAGCTCCGCTACATAAAAAGGAACGTAAACAAATTAGCGTAACTAATTTTACGGCCTATCCGTATTTAGGCTACCGAACGCGATACCTTCATTATTTTTCGTTCCACTTTTAGGTCTTGGTTCCGGGCTATCGGTAACATTATTTTAGGGATTTTAACATAAAAATCCAGGCCCAACGGTCCCTGTTTGTATCGTACAGCGCATCGTTACGCGCTGGTTTGATAATAGAATTCCCGTACCGGACGCAGCCTCTAGTTTTGGATTTAATGCAGTTTTTTCTCTCTTTTTCCATGATGCCCTCTACTTGGTCTTGGACTTGCATCACCGTGACCATCGTGATTATATTCAAATTTAAAGAAACTTTTCCGCTTTTCATGCAACAACTGTCATAAGACGAGAATCGAGTGGTTTTTTTTTTCTATCGTCTCAACTTTCCAGCTGGTTCACAAACGATCCCAACGGTTTTGCAACCGCAAGAAAACGCTCTTAAAAGTGCTTTTTTCGGTTCAAAGTCAACTTTGGTTGTTTCTTCCCGAAGGGATTCTGGCGCAAGATGTCACATCGTGAAACGTTAAGTACAGAATCACAGCGAAAAAAAAAATATTCCTCACCATCCACAAAAATCTCACCGCGTGTTCGCAAGTGATGGCGGGCAATGCGACCACCAAACGCTCCGACAAATGATACATTGTTTTTGGAGAGAAAAATCGGTTGGAAAATTGCACCGCGGCCAAACGGGCCGAATGGAGAAAAAAAACCTCGACAAGAGGCGTGAATAGCCAGCTAAATTCAGCGAGTCTATGCAAAAGACATGCAAATTGGGTGTGATGGACTAGATACACAGTTTTTTTTAACTTCTTGATATAGTCTCCGTCCCATCGGAGAATGCCCGAAAAAAAAACAAACCTTCGAGGGGTGAACTCGTCTTACCACACTGTGTGAGCTGCAAACAGCCCAGCAGCAGCAGCAGCAGCAGCCTCCAGTGCCTACTGACGAAGGCAGCAGAAGTGTGTCCTTGTTGATTAAATGGTTTGCTGTTGCTCTCGAGAGGATTTGCGCAGATTGACAATTTGACGAACAAGGCTCTTCCGGATCGATATAGGCAAATCAGGGGACGACACCATTGCTCTTCGTCTTCTTGTGCTGCGAAACTGCGGGAAGAACAAGAATCGGTATTATTTTAACGGTTGAATAAGAATCTGACTTGTTTGACGAGTCATGCCGGCTAATTATCGTTACACGGGACCACCGAGGGACATGGGACAGAGAACTTCGGGAGCTCGTTAGTCGCTCGTGAGGTGGTTTGTTTCGCAAGAAGAAGCCGTTAAGTGAAAAAAAACGGTGCGGCCTTCTAAGATAAAGAACAAATACCACGAACTGAGCTCGACGTGTTGTGGGGTGAATCTTATTTGTTTAATTTTTTGTGTACGCCGTCAAATAGCTAAACGGTTTTTGATGGTATATTCTCGAGAAACATTGACATTGGGTACGGGTTTACAAAACAGGATCCAAACGTTTTGAATTATTGAAATCAGAAACCAACTCTCTGGATCTATACTCGACACATCCAAATGAGTATTGGTATATAATCTAGACCTGCTGTATTAGTATTGAAATCTGACATTCACTAAACTCTTCAAAGTCTGATACATTTTTGTTGTGTAATTTGTCATTTAAACATTATTTCATTATATTTACTATTCTGTCAAGTCTGTTATACAAATTAAAGCTAAAGTTAAAGAGAAAAATTGCACAATGCCACTGTACTACGTTTCTATAGGCCATTCGGATTTATAGTCATTTCTCCAACAAAACACGACGTGTCCTACATTTCCGTTTACTGTTGTTAACTCAACTCAGCCCAAGATCGCCGCATAAGTGTTTTCGATTGTTAGCTAAGTCTTCATTGCAGCTCCTGTTCATAACCATTCTAAAGCAACCGGAATCAACCCACTAACAAACGCATGGAAAATTTGCTCCGGGGTTTTCGCACGCCCCATTTTGTCTGCGGTGGTCCAAACCGCCACACGGTGCAAACGAGGTAAGTAGTTCCGTACTGTCGCCGTCAGACAAAGGCCACTTGTTGAGAACGATGAGACGATCGGGGTACGGTCGGTCGGTCGGTGGCATCCATTAACATATTAACATTTCATCATTCACTCCGATTTGAGAGCCCGCTGCTAAATCCCTTCCAGCATGCTTGCGTGATGCGTTTCTTCCTGATAGATGATGCATTTCTACCGGGTGCTGCACCCGGTTGTAATAGTGCTCTATCGCACCAGCGAACGAACTTCATCACCGGACAACGTCATTTCGAGGCCATCAGCCACCGGTAACGGTGGCAAAAACGCCTCTTCAAAGAGATTTCATTTCACAGACCCCGCCTGGCACGAGATGGAAGATGAGTCCTTTTTCATAGAGCACATAGAACACGCGGGCGGGTGAAAAAAAATCCGTGCACGAAAAGTGAAAAATGCATGTCAATACCGCTTTTGAAACGCGACAAAGACAGTCGCGCGCGTACTCTACGGTAACAATACGGGGCGTGCGTTTTTTTTGTTACTTAGACGCCGTTCGAGCCGCACTCAACGAAACGAGAAAGGGTTGACATTATGATGCGGTTTTCGCGGGACCAGCGCGGATAATTGCTCGCACGATGTAATGGGCTTCCGAAGAAGAGGTTCGAACGTGGCAACCACGCGCATTAAAGGATGCTGGGCTTCAGCGCGGCAATTTCAGCGGGGAAGAAAACAAAGTGCCTCGATGCGAACGATATGGTCCGCGCGTTTATGCACTCTGCCCGGGAAGGAAAGAACGCGCCCGGCAGCATGCAAATGGGTTTATTATGAAAATCGCACACCTTTCTTTCGAGCCCCTGAGTTCTCACCTGCGCCACGGTTCCGATGCAATCGTCCGAGGTCGAAACCATTTATCAAACGGCGCGTAAAGCATCGAAAATTGGCAAACGATTCTGCATTGTTGCAGGAGCGCGCGTGTCGAGATATTGCGTACGTGCAGCGATGCGCGCACACGGGCAGGTTAAAGTGCAACCGACCGACACTGGATGAAAGCGGAACAATCGAGCAAAACAAGCCACCGCGCCGTGTGTGATGAGGCGTTAGAAATGCATCTCGTTAGTGTGGCGTTGGCCACACGGTTTTGGAACAAGTCATCAATCACACACCCCGGGCGATAGGGCAGAAAAGGGAAAAGATCAATCATGATAGCAATTAAAAAATGTGCACATTTGCTGTGGCCCCGGGAGAGGTGATGACTTTTTTGCGATGATGGTGTTCTTTTTTTTTTGTCCGCCGTAAAGTGTCGTAAAAGTGAAAAGAATGCAAATTTAATTGAAGGTTTACACAATGCTTTATGGGTGTGATTGGTTGCTTTGATCGATAGATTCGACATGGCGTTTAAATGATCGTGAATGATTGCAGGTCAATTAGAAGCAGTTTTTAAGTGATCTTTTATCGCAAATTTATCAGGTAACGTTATTACTTAAAAATGTTTTTTCATTACTCAATCCCAACGAGTTTGTTTTAAAACCATTTTGAAGTATTTCTCTTGCCATAATTAGGTGCGCTCATGTTGTTAATAGCTTGTATATCAAAAGAATCCCATACGTTACAATTTTTATCAGTATATCAAACCTACATCGGACGAATAACCTCTGAGCTATGTTTCATCTGTCAACCTTCCATCGTCGTTGATGTCCCTCTTTTTGACGTAATTTGACTCCACGGTTTGCTAGATTAAATCGCGCCAATCCCTACCGAATGCGACAAGGACACACACGCACGCACACGAAGTGCATCTTGCATCTTGCCAGCAACGACCGCTGCTCAATGACGCAACCGCGGACGCGTGCACATGGCGATCCGGACCGGTTGATAAGTAAATGGCGCGACACATGTCCCATCGCTTTCAAGGACCTCCGCTCCCTGCGCGACGCGCTTTCAAGGATTTAATGATTAGCGGTCCCCGAAAAGGTAATGCAATACGTTTCACTATCGCTGCCCCGATAAGCGTTGCTCACCGAAGATACGATGATCAGCATCGACAAATTCCACCGGCGTCTCCCGTGGGGAATTGAAACAGGGTGGGCCACATATCCGCCACATCTGAGGGAAACCGCAAAAATCAACGGTATCGCGTTTCAAACAGCATTTTAATTACTGGTTAATTTCAATCACGCTTCCTACACGAACGCGCAGGGAAATGAGCCGACTCTTAGGGGGACCGGGTGGTCGTTGGTAAGCACAATCCCAAACCTCAACAAAAAACACGCACGAGCACACATCGAAACGTGAACCGAGGTTAAGCAAATACGGAAGTAGCGCACCGCGAGGGCTTGGGAAGTTTGCCCAGCCTCCCAACCCTGCCCACGGCAAGCGCCACAGCAGAACGGAAGCAACGAGACGCACACAGCCGCGGGCAGGAATGTTTGATGCGCGCTCACCGACCGGCCGGCCAGCCGTTGACAATCGGGAGGATTGTTTTCGGAAGATTTGCTCTGGAGCAACCGGCTGGTGCGATGTTGCGGATGTTTCTGTTGCGCCGAGAATGCTCTTCTGTGGTGAGAAAAGTAAATAGCGTGTTTGGTACATGGGAAGCTGTAGGCCGCAGAGGTTGTTAATTCCTAAGGAAACGTTGAACTATGCGCTGTGTTTGTGAGCAATATGCGTTACTTGCGCGTGGACTTCATTTGTTTGGTGAGATTTTTGCAGACGTTCTTACCGATCGGTTTGGTATTATTATTGTTTCAAGTAAATATTTTTATCAGTATATGACCAATGCTCATTCTTTTATGTGATTCACTGAACATACTGTCATAGACTGGTTTTGCCAGTTGTACATTGAATTCTTTCCAACATGAAGCTGTCAATGTTTGTGACGTTCGCGCGCCTCCGAAAACCGTTACAAATGCGCACGCATTATCCATTTCTCAAGATGCATTCCAAATTACCTCGGATTTATGTCCATCTTCCGAACCGAACAAAAAAGCATAAATCCATTGATCCCTGCAATCCTGATGCCACCGTAATCCACCAAACAAAGGCGACGCGAGCGAGCGCACACAAAGGCAAAATCAAACCTCCACGCTTACGGTAAGAAAGACCCGGTGGCCTGACTTATGCGCAAACGAAAACAAACAGCCAAAACTAGAATTATGGTAACATTGTTGCCTTTTAGGCGCCAAAACAAAACGCTGCAGACGTTAAAGACGGAACTGCTGCAACCGGGTGCACAATGAAATGCAATAATCTGTTCCGGGTGTGTGAGAGAGAAAGAGAGAGTCCACGGTGTCAAAGGTTGCAAAATTTTATTTGCTGCCATTTTAGGTCCGTTATGGTTCCGAATTTTTGATACCTTGCTGGTTGAGTTTTTAGCCCAAAAAACATGTTCGCAGAAGAACAATTCATTGAATGAGAGACCGGGGGGAAACGAAATCGGTCTCGAGGCGTGAAATAGTGAATTAGATTGCATTTTTCGTGATTTTCTTGAGGGTTCTAGAATGAGAAACAAAATTGGTTTCATTTTCGTCCTCGAACTGTTTCGGGAATGGGGAGTATGAATCAGGATTGAGTGAAGCAACAAAAAGAAGCGCGTTCCCAAATTAGCAAACCAGCAGCAGCAGCACCATCGGAGTAACTTTTTACGAGGTCCTTTTTTCCACGGAACGGACACAACAAAAGAACGCACGAGGAGGGTCCATTTTCTTCTTGGCCGCTGTGTTGAATGCGGCGGTTGCTTAAGGAGGACAAAGTGCGTCCCGAAAAAGTGCGTCCCTTTATTGAATTCTGCAATCTGGATCAGCGAAAGAGACCGCCGTGTTTGATCGGGGCGGAGGGTCCTTCCTGTTGCAAGTGGTCTAATTTTTATCTTTACAGATCACTTTTTTATGCGTGCGTCCTTGAAGAAGCTTGGAGTTTTTTATTTGTGCCTTTTGGGCCAGATTGTGAATATGCGAATATTTATTAACAGCTAATCGGAACAATGTGACAAATCAGACGTTTTTAATACATTTTCTGGAGATCGGCCTTCAGCAGAAGATCCTCTGGGCCGGGAGGCAGAGCCGTTCGATTTGTGCTCTTCATGTAAATTAAATGTTTATGTTCGTAGATAATTGGATTTCATTGTTGTGATCGGAGTCGTTTTGTTTTGGAGGGATTTTTACCCTAGAAACCCCTGGAAGTTCACTGGTGGGGAATGGTTTTTGAAGAGTTTTGTTTGGGATTATGTTTGCCGCGCGAGTAACATGGCCACTGTAAGGTTCGTTCTGATCTGGGATATTTATTGTGTTCACTTTTTCACTTCTTTGTGTGTTCCTACATCCAGCATCTTGGCCTGATTTACATGTGACAGTTTTTTTTAATTTCCTTCTGAGTCTGAATGTTTCTAATTCCTATTTGGGATGCTAGTCCCAACGCAGGGAAGATTAGCCGGTTGGGTGCCGGTTGCAAAATCTGATCCGTTGCTAATTTCAATATTTATACCCCGTGGATAATTGCAAGCGTATTGTACAGATCTAGCGACGGTGGGAAAGTCGTCTTCTTGAGCGGACTAAAATAATAAAAAATTGGAATGTAACGGAAATTTCGGTGAAATACTTGGAAATTTTCTCTCATTTTTCCATTTATTTTCACTTTGAACTAGGACTCTCAAATTTATGCGGTTGGTTATTTCGAGATTCAAATTATAAATCTTCATCAATCATAATTTCGCGTTACCAAAAGTGCTCCCATCCCGGAAGAACGTGATAGTGATTTACACGACTCCGGAAACGGACGATATTGTATATCATTTTACACTTGTCATACGATCCCTGCCGCGACAAATGTGATGAATTCGTCAACGTCAACGTGCCAAGAAATCGACACTTGGTGGAACTGGAAACATCCCGAAACACACCCTAAAGCAAAGCAAATCAACTAACCCGTAGTCTCATTTCCTAATGACTTCCAATCAACTTGCCTCCGCAAAATCTACCTCTAAGTGTGGATTTATCCCATTACTACCACCACCACCACCATCGCCAAACACTCCAGGTTTGTTGTCTGTCAACAGTGGTGTGGCCTCATCGTCCTCATCGTCGTGGTCCATCGGGGTAGCTGAACCGAAACCACCACCCATTTGCGGCCCCGTTCCAGGGAGACGCCGGTGGCGACCCCTTTGAACAGCCTTTCCTTGCTTTGCCGTTCAGTTTGATCCTCTTGTAAGTCCTTTAACCGGGGCGTAATCCCGTGTCGTTACGGCTGGATTACGCGCGGCACAACGGCCGTCGTTTCTAAACTCTTCCGACCACATCCGGGGCACGGGGTGTGAGCGAAAGTGGCGCTTTCTCTAAGACGGAGTCATCGTTTATACGGCCGATTACCGTAAGATACTTCCGACCGATGCCGGGATCGATACAGTCGTATTCAATACTTTCTTACACTTCACCACACGGTGCACTCCTCCGGGTGAAGTCAAGGGTGAAAGTAAGGAAACAAACGTGAGGGGTGATGTTACGCCGGGGGCAGCATCCTTTCCTTCGAAGGGATAAAGCACAAAAATGTAAGGGGTAGCATAAGCAGGCAACCACTTATGGTTAGAAATATCTTAAAACTCCCTTTTTTATGCTGCAAAAGCCGCTTCTTACTCTCTGCTCTCCGGCGCTCAATGAACTTATGGAAAGAGTACTCACCACATTCCAAACTGTTCCACGCCTCAGTACTTCCTGGGTAAGCAAAAAATCCCCCAGCCATTGCTGGCCGGGCCACCGTCAAAAGTCACTCTCCGGAATCGGATCAATAAATATTATTAAATTTGATTTTTATGTCAAATAAATGTTTCCTATTTTTATATGCACCCTCTCCAACTGCACCGACCATAACCCTGTCCGTAGAGTGAATGTGAAAACTGAACGGAGTTTTGCCACTTCCTGAATTGATTGCTGAGTAAAGATGCAACCTGGAGAAAGGGTAAGACTTTGCGAGGCTGAAATGAAGTTGTTTTTTTTGTCAAAGAAAGGGAATATATACAAGAAACTCTGGAAATTGAGCCATTGTTATGTTTTAAGAGGTTAAGATTTCATCATCGGGTGCAAAATTTCGATCCAAAACAGATTTTGTTTACCTTTTCGCCCTAAACCTGCGACTTGCGGACAAAAAATGTTCTAGAAAATTAACATGATTTCAAGAAAAAAAAGGTCTTCTGATTCGATAAGAAAGTCCAAATGAAACATAAGGTAGCATCTGGAAATTCTCTTAACGCAACTTTCAATTTAAATATCAATTTCGTTAAAATCACTGCATATTTTATATTTAACAAAGAAGTAAGATTGTTCCACAGTAGCTATTGCCAAAGATTTTCTTGACGAAACATGTTATAAAAGAATTCGCCTTACTATCCCACTGTGCACCGTCCTTGCGCTTGTAGGGCAAAATTTATCGCCCGATTATTTGCACGGTTCATAAACTTAGTGGAAATGTCGTGTTTCATTTTTACCATCAATAGCGAGCTTGTGCAGAAAATGCAACGAAGCACAACAGTACACCACACGTATGCGCTCACCTATGATGTTGTTTCCGTTCGAAACTCATAAAAATGTTTCATCCAGTACGTTTCATATTGCGAATTTGAATTTTGGAACGGCATAGAAATTGAGTAGCAACTCACTTCCGGGAAGCGAAATTATGCTGCGATTTGAATATAGCCCTCCATACCGCCACGTTTTCACCGAAATGTGGCAAAGGTCATTCTAATTCACGGTTGGCTACCCCACGCTGGGAACATGTTGGTTGGCCGGCTTAATGCGATCGGAATTAGATTATCGAAAGGGCGCATTCGCAGTGGTGTGAATTTTTACTCTCACATTCAAATCCCGACCCAAACTTCCAGCAGGACATCAACAATGGGTGCATAATTTCGTCGGACACCCCGAATCTCGGGCCGATCAACGTCGGGTCCGACGGTATTGGCAAATATTCGATTGGAAAATTCAAATAAGGACTCACCATTTGCATTTCCTTTCCTTCTTATTTCAGCGGACTGCTGCCGTTGTCGTGAAGATTTTCGGGCCCAGAATTTGATGCTCCGCAGAAGGACGACAGCCGGGAACATATGTCACCTTGTGTTGGGCAGGTAAGATGAGCGACACCCAGCAGCAGCAGCAGCAGCACCGGGAACCCTCGTGAGGAGATTTATTGAGGTGACCTTTCGCTTGTAGCTACATCACACTCTCCGCCTGGAAAGAGATGACCCTCCGTAGAGCGCGTCAGTGCGCCAGGCGTGGCAAATTTCTGCGATCGATTTTTCGCCACACGAGATTTGCGTAGCTTTTATATTTTTTCCGAGGGAAAATATTCAAATCGTTCCACTATCGACAGGAGGGACACAACTCAACACGGTTTGAAAGGTGTCTTGGCACCCGTGAAGAAAGGATAACCACTGAAAGGGAAGGGGACCCAATGGTTACTTTGTCCGAAAATTGCGACACTTTTCTGAATGCACCAATTTCCCTGCCGAAACACACACAATAGTAGGCATTTATTTTCGGTAAATAAATTAAATTCTGCTCCGGTTTCTTTCGTGCAGGGTAGCTTATTTTAAGTTTGCCCCACACCCGTACGCAGATTACTTCTTCAGCGCCGTGGGAATTCTTTGCGAGTTTTGAGTTACTGCAAACGGAAAGCTACTTGGATGAAACGATCGGAACAACAGTTTACGCGATAAAATGCCAAAATGTCCAACGTGTTTCGTACGTTGCGCAACATGCAGAGCGGTGTGGCATGAGGTCAGGCAGATATTGCGCAGAACTCATTCGACATGCCAACTCTACGGAACATTTCTTTCAAAGATTTTAAAACAATTGTTCCGAGCATATTTGATCCAGATAAACTTATCAAAGCGTTCCCCTTTTTCAAAAAGTTGTCCATATAGCAAATAACTCTTCTTCACTAAACTTCGAAGATAAACCCGTTTATCATGGCCAACTCTTTCCGGTGTCGACGTGATTACGGCGACTGAAGTTCTGAAGGTTGAAACTATTTTCCACGCCGGGCAGACACAACTCAAACCATCGCCAGTGACCAAACTCCAGAAGTCTTGGTTCTTGAAGGAAGTAAAAGCGCACACAACTTTTCGCCTTTTTGACGCTCCTTTTACCACAAACCAGCAAAATACTGCTTTTTATGATCCTTTTTTGTTTGCGTACGTCCTGACGAGACTTTCGAGATAATTACGATGAAAAGGGTAGTAGTATCTTTGGCTCGTGTAAAACTGTCTGTCGTTTTGTTTGCGTTCGTCTCCGTTGTTCGACGGGTGGTCAAAACCGGCCTGTTTGTCCAAGCTCATTTCAGTAATGGCAACGGTGGGCGCAATCAGCGCTGGCACACGAAGAAGTCAAAGTTAGGCCACAGATTTTATACTATTTTACTTTCGTCTTTGTCGGCATGAAAGGTACTCTTATTTTCTTTCTCCGTAGTTTACGAATTCAGAATGTCTTTTCAACACCACCAGCGCCTCAAAACGGTTCCCATAGCGAAGCGCTAATAAAAGTACGGCTTAATTAAATTCCATGCCCTCCAGGAATGCGAATGTCCGGGGATGCTAGCGGTGCGGCGTTCAATCAGACCCGATAATGCACCATCTTCGGCCGCCGTCGGTTCTGCGGGTCTGATCGGTTTGTGCCGTGACAAATTTGACCTCGAGTGAACGCGACAACGGCGCGCGCTCGCACACAACTCGCTCCATTTACCCGGTTCCCGGTCGCGGCCGATTTCCAAATTGATTCCCAAATACCGACTTATGCTGGCATTGATTGTGAAGTAAACCCCGCAGCATTCGAAGCGCAGCAATCAAGCAGTGGTGGTGTGTTTATTCCTGGCTCCGTAGCTCTAATGTGGCCCACGGGTTGAGCTGATTATGAAATACGCAGACGGTTTCTGATTTGTACCTCTATCACGGAATTGTCGCGCTTCCCTTTTAGTAGAACGCTACGAAAGGGTGCCATACAGGCGGAGGGTTTCGTTTATTGAAATTAATCCATTTTTCATCAAACTTCTGCTCCGATGTTGGTCTCTCCAAATAACTGCTTAATGGAACATGAAAGGCAAATGGTGATGGTATGAATATGGGTTATCATTTCAATAATCCCTTCGTTATCAATCATATTGTTGGATAAGGGACTATAGAACTATAACACACACGTTCAAAAACAGTACGGTGTTTTTCGGAATCTCCAAGATCTTATGAGATCAAGCAAACTAACCTTATTTTTACAAATAAAAGTTTATTCGAACATACTCATAGAAATATTTCCACATTACCATAGATCACTCCTACCGCTGGCGTGCTTCGATTCGTTGCTCGCAGTGCGAGATCATCATGTTCCGGTCCGTTCGTGGTAAACCGATCCAACCGATCCTCATGCTGCTCCTCATCCTCGCTCGCCACGTCATCGTAGCAGCAAAGTCCACCCTGGCGCTCACCGGGACAATCGTAATCAGCCCCGAACGCCGTGATCCCGTGACGTATGATGTCAGCCCGCGCCCGGTCCACCCATGCGCAGCTCCACGCATTGCCTATCAACCGCACGGTGTCGAGTGCTGGGAACGCACCCGGGAATGCCCTGAACGTGCGCAATCGGTTGTAGCTGACCCAGAGGTTGCGGAGGCCCGGCAGCTGCCGGTCGGGCGAAGCGTCCAATCGGACGATCCGATTAACGGACAGGTCGAGATCGCGCAGGCGTTCCAGCCGGCTCAGTATGTCCAGGTCGACGTAGGTTAGTCGGTTCTGCGAGAGGTCTAACCGCTTGAGACCTACGAGCGACGCGACTGCCGGTGTGAGTCGCTCCAGTGCATTCCGTGTGATATGCAGAACGCGTAGTTTGGCGTACGGAACGTCGGAAGGAACTATCTCGAACACGCTCAAATCAGTCGCCTCTACCACGAGAGTGTCGAGAGCGTGTGAATTAAACGTTACGGCAGGGATGAACCCTCCGCGGAGCGTAAGACAATCGGTTCCCTGCAACAGACCGAACATCGTAGGACCGAAGTTCTCGATCTGACATCCCTCCAGCACCATCTCTCCACCGAGCTGGGCCATCGTGGAGATGAGAGCGGCGTTGGTGAGTGTTGCATTCTGCAATCGTCCAACGCGATCCCCCCGGCGGCGATGATGTGGCACGGCTCGTCCGCACACCTGGTCCGGTAAACATCCTGCCAACAGCAGAACAATTACAAACCTACAAAAAAGGAAGAAAGGAAGCCGCATGCAAACATTAACAACCGATTAAACAAACCTGCTGCAGCACTCATCGCTCACACCAATATCACGTCCCGGTAGCGTGCCGTCTCCGTAAACATGTTGCGATTCGACGCTGGCGTACGGCGGCGGTCGTTATCAATTCTGGCCGCGCGCGGCTTCGTTGGCGCGGCAGTTGACGATCGTTTTTGGACCGGATCGTGCTTGACGGTCCGTTCTACTTTGATCGCCGGGCCGGTGATGCTGGGCCTATATATTGTACTTTTCGTCGCATCGGCAAGGCTGCGCTAGATTAAACTACCTCATCCATCTCTTCGCTGGTGGACGCTGCTGTCGCTGCTCTGGAACAGCAAAACAACGTTGTTTATTTGTTTGTTGGTTTCGTTCGTATGGTTGTCAAATCGGACGCACGGTTTCAGAGAAGTTGTGAGCTACTTCAGAGCAGTTAAGCACGGTAGGACAATCGGGTAGGGTTTTGTTGTTATCATAAAAATGACAACAATACATACTGAATGGCTACCGGAATCCGGCTCGAAGGACCAATATTTATGATAATTTGTACTTGTACACGTATTTCTTTCTATACAATTTTCTTCAAGTTTGTATCAAATAAGTTTGAAGTCCGTAAGTGTGGCTCATTCATTATAGTCGAGTGAGTTCTCAACATGTCTATGCAACAATCTGACGCTCAAGGGTTACTGTTCCACTACTGCTCTCAACTAACGAAATCTATTAAATGTCCTTTAATGCTTCCTTTTGCATATTTCATGAACCCTTTAAATCATTCATTTCGCCGGGCGCACTAGACAGACCAAAGCGGCTTCTTGGAACAGCTATCAATTTGTTTCTCCAGTGCCACTTGAAAAGTTTACCACCGCCGAGGTGTTTATTTCATTACAGTTCCGGCCATCGGAACCAGCCCGGGAGGGGCAGCGGTGCCGACCAAACAGTCATCGCAAGATGTCATCGCGCGGTAATTAAGACATCGCTCTCAAAAGAAACACCAACACACGCGCCGCATCTGTGCTGTTTGCTGCCGCCCTCCCACTGTCACTGCTTCTTCACCCAACCGTGACCGGTTGTTAATGGTGAATAAATAATACGGTGGCCATCATCTTCGATATCAAAGCGAACCTTTTCCCCAAAAACAAGCCGGCAAACCGTTGCGCAAAGTTTTCTCAAGATTTTAAAGATCACACAAAATGACTTTCGCAAGGGGCGTTCCGTCCGGTTCCGTCTTTAATGTGCGGCGCTTTTGAGCGACAAGCAGCCAGAGTGACACGTCGTACCGCGTACGTAAGAGGGAGTGTGGGATAGGAACGTTATTTGATTTTTGGCACGTGATGAAGGATTTCCCAATACGGAGGCACGGAACAGCCGTCGAGCGACGTTGATAACTCGGTTTCGTATGTGAGTGGGTGTGTGTTGAACAGGAAATTGAATTTTCATTCAGCACCGTTTTCCGCACAGACACGAAAAAGATTTACTGTGTACCGGGCGCAGAAAATTCACAAAATATTTAATTTAACAAAAATCGTTAAATATCCGATCGGAAACGGGAAACATACGTTTAAATTTCACATGATAGTGCAGTTGATTTTAAAACGTGGCGGGCTTTTACACACACCCAAACCGATTCTATTTCCGGTTCTGAGCAGAAGAGTGCACCTTAGGTGACCTTATCCAGTGGGTACAACTACCGTCCCGGGGTCAAACGAACGATCCCTCGAAGCGCTCGGACAGACAGTCCAAACAACGAAACCTACATTAGCCTAACGGCTTCCGGCGCCTTTCGAAAGCCGCCCGAAATGTCGCATAAAACTGTCACA
The DNA here is from genome assembly GCA_000349145.1 of Anopheles dirus. Classification (NCBI taxonomy): domain Eukaryota; kingdom Metazoa; phylum Arthropoda; class Insecta; order Diptera; family Culicidae; genus Anopheles; species Anopheles dirus. The sequence goes on from KB672979.1 coordinate 6,873,954, forward strand.
CGATACATGCGGCAGCGGGCGACTGGCGGGCCCATTCCTTAATGCCTTCCGTGCCTTCTGCATGCGCGCGTAAGCCGCACACGCACCAGCAGCAGTCCGGTTTCTTTTTCTCGCTTCCTTCCGAAAACGGTACGGAACCCGATCGAATCGGGTATCGATTTTCTAATAAGTTTCACCATTTTACGACCCTCCGGCTTTGTGCGGGGTCTTTACGGTCTGTCCGAACTTCCGTGCGTACAGAAACCGCAGGAAGGATTGTCGCGACTTCGCCTCCCACCGCCGCTGTGTATCCTGCCCGTGGTGTCGCTTCCTTCTCAAGGCGCTTCTCCCCTGCGGGCAAAGATGTCCAACCGACTTTGTTTTGCATATTAATTAATATTTTTATTGTTACTTTATCGCACCTGCCAGTTCGATGCGCCCGTGAACGCTGCGGTGAGCCGCCAGGTGATGACGGCACTTGGCGCACTTTGCATGCAAAACCACAGCCGGGAGGCATGTGGCGGTGTTGGTTGGGGCTGTTGCAGCTTGTCGGTTAAGCCACCACCACACGCGCTGACAGTTTTATGCCTACCATAAGCTACCAGAAAACGTTCTCTCCCGATCGGCAAAGGTTGCCAAGGCGGGCGAGGAGAGTGCACACTGCAGCAGGCTTTGATTTTTGAAAAGGTCGCCATCATTTAAGGTGGAGCGGTGTTTAACCCTCACAGGCGCCTACGCTCGCTACACTCTCGAGGGTTAAGCGAACACACTTTCCGGAGGAAAAAAGCTCCTTGGACGCGGACGGCCGACAGTTAGCGTTGACAGTAATGTTAAATCCGGTGGCGAACGGCTTTTTGCGAATGCAACCTATGCCTTGCTCATGTTCGCATGTTCTCAAGCTACCTGCCGTGAGCAGCGCATGGAAGTTCAGTATCTTCCCAGGCGCTTTGATCTGGCCCGCAGCTGGAAGCACCTCAGAATGGCGTGTGTGTTTTGCTTTTTACGTACATCCAATACCTTTAATCGCCATAGACAACCATCATCCAACTGCGCCTTCTCCGTGGGAGGCAACGTCACACACAAAAACGCTTTATTAATCGTATTCCAACCAAAAGGGACTCGCGCGGTGTGTTTTTTTCAGTTTGCTTGCACTCCCAGCCAGCCAGCCATTCGAAGGTGAATATCGAATATCAATAAAAGTGATTTAATGATTGCGAATGTTCTGGAAAGAGGGGATACAATTAGTGCGATAAGCGCTCGGAAACGGTACAGCAGCGGGCCACCCCGGGTAGTGTGTAATGCCATAATAAACAGCTTCCGGGGGTCACGCGGGTTAGTCGGATGCGTAATTCGGGTTTTGCGAGAGTGCTTTCGCCGTCCGTGATGGGTGCGGATACAGTTTTCTTAATCGCATTGCGTTCAATTTGTTCCGCACTGAGCGGAAATTGAATTATATCGGCTGATAGTGAAATGTTTTATTTTGGGTGGTTAATTGTGGTACGGAATATCTGGATTATTGTGTTGGCCGTGTATTCTACATATTGAAATGAGTTCAAATTTGTTTTCAGTGTTTCTTGATCGTAAAATTCCTTTACCAGCGTTAAGAAGATCTTCTTGTGCAACTTTTGCCATTTTCCTCACTCCTTAGCGTTCTTGTTCCCATCTGTCTTAGCTATGGAGTCTTTTGTTCATATTTCACGTCACTTGATTCCCATTACCACTTGAACCAGTCAATAACGCTAGCCAGTACAAAACGCACGTCAAAATCGTATTGATTTATTTAAAAACTTCGAAAGGCCAGCCTCCTCTTCACAGCGGCAATACCGATCAAGATCGCGCTTCTTCGACGCCTAATCACTCCGACAGCTAGGAATTCCACACCGGTCACAAACAAACAGACACACACACGCACACCCATACTCACGCATCAGTCATTCCTTTTCAAACATTCCCCATATGTGTGTCCCCGCCCGGGGGGAAGCATGTGGAAAATCAAAACAAAACCCTCCCCCCGAACGTCGGGATCGGGACAGGAATTTTTGCCTCGGCCAGCCGGTCCGGCTCCAAGGTGTGTGTGTGTGTGCGACTGCGGACTGCCTGCTGGACCCAGTTCTAATCACGTCCCGGTACAAACGGAACAGCAACGGAAAAAAAACAAAACGATCGAAAGAAAATTAATGTATCCCTGAGCTTCTCAGCATCAATCCTGCCGCGGGCGGAATATCCGGGCTCGGAGAGACGAAAGAAGAAGTTAACGATAATGCATAACCAATGGAGTTTTTTTTTCTCTCTCCCGTCTCATATGTGTGTTTTTTGTTCTTTTGCTTTCAGAACGAACAGACGTGTGTGAGCTCGCGCGCGCGCGCGCCAGGCGCTTCGGGCGTAATTGTTGGTGATGCCTTGACGAGATGCCTTCCTCATGAGTGTGATCGAGCTGGATAGATGGATGGATTGGAGATTCCACTGGATACAACCGCCCTGCTCGTCCGTCACATAAAGCACGCGCGATCGGTTCGCGCTTCTCATCAGCAGATCGCCGCGCCGCCGTGAGTCCGCGGTCGGACCGTGAAACCGGTGCAAAATCAACATAAATTAATCATCAGGCCTGTTTGCTGAGAGAAACCTGCGGTGTTTTGTTCGTGGCTTTCTTGTGAACCTTTTTTTTTTGTTGTTGCTTCTTTTAGGCTACCATTCTCAGGAGGTTTTTGATGCCGGGAGCTCCAGCATAGCAAGCGTTGACTTCACTTTAGCACCTCACGCGAGACAGACGAGAGACAGTTTGTGTACTCACAGCAGGCTTGTGCGGCAGCGTTGCGCGAAACAAGTCGCCCGCAAGACAAAAACATTCAGTGTGTCCAACGGGTAAGGTTGTACCCGAACGAAGAAAGTAATTCCCGCGCGGGCGTATAAAAACACACTCTTCTTCAGTCTCTCTTCACAGGGCTCTTCGCAGGCTTGCCACTAATGAGGAAGACAAACGACTGACAACTTGCTGTCCTCTCTTCACCGGGAGATGTGCCCCGTGACGATGTGCTCTCGATTGCCTCGGCCGGCATGAAGAACCTCGACGTTGACATCTTCATAGCTTGATGGCTAAGGTACGCACGGGTAATTGAAGCCGTACGGAGCGGCATGAAACCGGCTGCGATCACTCATATTTTGCTTGCGCTTTTGTGCTTTCTTGCCAGTGTGGTGTACGTCTCAGGTGTCTAGGCCTAGTGGGTGCTTTGACGCGAAGTCATTACGGTTAATTGCAAGCGTTTATTTTCGATAAGTTGGGGATTTTTTCAAGCGCAATGACTGTACATGTTTGTTAGTTTCAATTTGTTAAAGATAATGATATAATTTAAACATAACTTTCATAACCAAATCGAAACTCTCTTCAAAATGTATACTAACTGAACCGCTTCGTTACATCTTACTAGGCAAATCTTCCTAAAATCAGAGTGCTCCTACACTCCGCACGAGAAAACAAACCCCAATCCCTGCTCTCTAATCCACCCAGCAACCAGCCGCTTGTGATGACTAAAAGCTTTTAGGTAAAGTATAATTTTAAATTAAAACTGCACCATCCATTCCAGTATCCACGGCCATCGCACTCCCCTTAAACCGGGTTCAGTCCGGGATGAGACGGATGAGTTGATGAGTGGCTGAATAATTGATAAACCAAAAATGAGTTTCGTCTGGCTAACAGAGGCCCGTGGAGTCTGAGTAGTTGAATGCCCCCAACGTTCACGGAAGCAGCTGCCGGAGGCGAAAGAGTTGCAGAATGGAATTAATGACCATGTCATCTGTATGGATCGAACTTTGATGATCAGTTCATTGTGTTATATGGGACCAATGACTCTAGAATACAGAGTACCTTTAATTGAATTATGTCAACTAGTTTTAAGGCAATTCTGACACGTTTCACACATTGACATAACCTGATGGAACATATCAAAATTACAACATGCATCTCAATCCATCCAGTTTTAAAAAGATCCAAAAAATCTGAAACAATTTCCCGAAAAAAAACGACGAAATCACGAAACGTCTCACACGCCATGTGGCTTATTAGTAGGGAGCAGCATGCACACCGTCGCCCAGCATGTACTTAAACATCCCATCATAATCCCACCGTCCCCAATCCGTCTCCTTCCCTCCAGCCAAGGTTAGGGCTCATCTTCAGCCAGTCATAAATCACACCACTGCTTCTTCTACCTCGGGAGGGCTCGGGCGGCCCAAAGGCGTTGGTTTTGGACCAGGAAAGTATCGCAAAACCTCATGTTGGGATAGATTTTGAAACGAGATAAAAAAAAACTTCCCAAAACCACTACCGTACAAGAGGTGTGTAGGTTTTTTTCCCTCCTTCTCCCATCTACAAACACCGTGAAGATATTTTCAAACATTTTTAATGGCCTTTCAGTCGATATTTTTCCACCCTCGCACGGTGACGACGATCGCACGCCCGGAACGTTCGCACCGGTACCTCCGTAAAGCAGATGTAAAACGCCTTAATGAGCGATGCTTCTCGCAGAGTGCGGCCGGGAAGGAAAACACACAAATTTCCCCAAATAACAACACGGCCACCCTAAATCGTTGATATTAGTGCGCGCGCTCGCTGCGTCAGGGTAGGAAAGATGCAAAAAAAAAACGCGATCTCCGCCATTTGCCCTGGTGCGTCGGTTCGAGGTTTTTTCCCGAGGATCACGACCGGCAGGGAACGTAGGATCACGCATGATGGTTTGTCAAACAAGGCTGCCTCTAATCTGTTTATTTATTTACCATGCCGATAGAATGGTGCGCCTGTAAGCGTCCTGTAAAAGAAAAAAAAACTAGATTTGTTCCCCCCGGCTCGGAGTGACCTCTTCACACTATCCCGCACTGTGTGCTCCTTAATGGATATGGTTTGTTTTTAGGAGAAAACCTGCGCCTACGAAACATTATTTTTTTACGCACCGAACACTCCCGATTTGAGTGGCTTCTGATGGAATTATTTTCGTTCCGAAGTGAGCTACGTACGTGCTGCGATCATCTCGTTCGGCTCTGGTGTGATTAATTGATAGATTTTTTTATGGTTTTCTTAGTCTCTCACTCCCGAACCAGTCCCGAAACGATATTTATGTGTTGCGATTAGCGCGCCATCATCATTAGACGCCGGCGGTGGAGAATGGAGTTTAGCAATTTAAAAATTTAGACACAGTTGTTTATCGCTAATGAAAATGTTTTCGTATTTTGGTCCACCGTGATGCATCGCATAAATTAGATTTGGCAGAGAATCAGTTTTTTTATGGATTTTTTGGGGCAATTAGATGCTGTGATGATGACAGAAAGCATTTATAACAAGTATTCAAATACTTCTAGTCTTTTAAGAAAACTTGCAACTTATGTTTCCATTGAAATAATATCAGTTTTTTTACCTATAAGCAATATAAAGTCATCGATGACTTCATTATTCTTAGTATTCCTTAAAGTATATCGAAAATCGTGTTAGTTTTCAAAACGATCTTGTCGATGCCCTAAAATAGGAAAATAGTATTCATATCGCGCTACGCTTTAAGCTGAAAAGTTCAGATACATTCCAAAAGAAATTGACGAAAACCACACCCTCCCCAGGGACAGTGTAGCCAACCTCGGTAAGCACGGTCGCAAGGAGCAGTAACTCAACCCAATCGATCCTGCCGCACATCAGAATCTAATCCTTCACTGTCAATAACCTGTCATACGTGCATCAATTGCTTGTTGCAACAGCGCTCTCGTGTTGATGGGCCACATTATTGTTTCACGTCCGATCCGTTGTGTTCCTGGCCGGTCCCGTTTCACCCCGCCCTATTTTGACATATCGATTTTCGACAACGGCGGAGCGGTTCGACGAAACCCGTCGGCCGGTTTGAAGGGTTTTTTTCGGGACACGCGCGATCGCGTACATACCCTTGCCGTTGGCGACTTGATCCCGTTCGTTTGACACATGTTTGCCTCCCGTTTGAACGGCGATCAAAAGAAAGCACGATGTAATTCTTCCGAGCCCACGTTCGAAACGTTCCGCTGAGATCCTTACGGAAGGGGGAAATGCAACAACTAACGCACCGCTTTTTAGTTCCAAATTTGTGCTCAATTTAGACACATCTACTGCCACTATTAGGGTTCTCGAAGAGGTTGTGGATCCTTTCGCCGTAAGGAGTTTTTTTAAAATGCCCAATAAAATTTGACAAAAACCTCTGTTTCTCAATTGACAATCGAAGAAAACAACCCATTTCTTTCCCTTTTTTGTGGTGCTGAAAAAAAGCAAACAAACCATTCAAATCAATTAACACTCTCCGGTTTGGTCCCGCGCAATGCAATTCCCCTTCCGTACGACTCCGACTCCGAGCCGGCAAGGTGACAAACTATCAACAACTGGATGACAAATTTGTATCTAATAGATCGTGCGCGTTCGGGAAGCCCTTTTTTGAATGAAATCTCACCGAAAAAAACCCAAAAACCCAAAACTATTTTATCTCGTTCTCAAATTTATGGGACCCCGGGGGCCGTAACCCGCTCGTTCGGAACGGCCGTCACAAGACCCTTGCAATTAGGCGACAAAACCCACCGGAGTACCCACTCCAGGGGGAAAAAAGGGGGAACCATAATTTGATGACAATTTCCTGTGCACAGGAAAGCACCGAGGGAAAGGATTTTATTTCATAACGCTCGCTCTTTCTCACAGGCGCTTGGTGCACTTGGTGAAGTAATTTAATATTATTTATTTCCTTTCGCCCTTCGCTAGGTGCAGGTTCGATTGGGGGAAAAGGAGTTAATGCAGTTTATGATGCAATTTAAAAATAGCACTCGTATTTTTTGGAATTAGTGAAGACAACAGATCCCAGTTCGGGAAATAATTTATTACCAATTTTACAATGGTAAAAGTGTCGCGAGCGACCAATTGCTTATTGACTCCTTCCGTTCTGCATCCATCATAAAACTTGCAGTTGTCTTTCTATACGCTTCGAGGGTGAAGGTGGAGTAATTTACACCTTACGCGTTAAAAGTGGAGAGAGATCTTTAAAGGGGGTTTATTCTGAGATATTAGAATCTGATTTACAGCAGAACAGCAAGTTTTCCTTTTACGTCTAACATTGCCCAGACCTTTTAGCTTGATATAGATCTGCTTGATCATTCGAAAACAGAATTTTAATAAAATTGAGCTAAATCAGTAGTAGCATATTGTCTTATGGTGTCAATGCGTAACTTTCAATAATGTTAAGATAGTTTGGATCGTTAAAAAACAACTTGATTTACTCTCTTTGCTGTCCCTCTTCGATTCTTGACAAATTGATCATTCGATTACACCACAATCAGACCCCAAAAACTAACAAACACTCAGCTTCAGCTGCTCGATAAATTCATTGGAATGGAAAGTCCACACACAAAGCACAGAGCACAGGGTAGAGCAAGAAAACGTAACAGAAAATCGAAACAATAAACACACCGGAGGCAACTAATGGGACGTGATTCGATTCAATTAACAGCTCGTTACACCCCGTGCCCGGCGCGGAACCAACTTCTGGCAGCTGTTTTTGCCGGCCGGAACCGTCAAACTCTGCACTAGCACTGTGACTTGCACTTTCCGGCACAACACGACAACACGGCACGCCGCCCGAAAAATGCATGCAACAGGACGGAAAAAGTCAACCCACGAAAACCCACACGCCAACAGGATCGCCATCCTCTCTTCCAGAGGCCACCGTCCTGCGTCCTGGAGGAGGCGTCGCTGGACTTTCTCGGATGCCCGACGCACACACACCGGTTGTCGGAATCGTCCGGAGGGCACAAAAAGGTGTGAACAAAGGCATTTTTATGACTTTATTATCATCGGCTCGCAGCGCGCCCCGGGTTACCCGCTGTGCCGGGTGGACCGTTTTTGGCGTGAATACGGCCAGCCGCCACCGGGGGATCGTCCGGAAGTGGAAAAGAGTGTGCGTGTGTGCCTTTTTTTCAATGCCGCTGCTGCCACATCATTACGATCCGAGCGGCGCTTATGAGGTGCGCAAACAATGGCTCGCGGCATGCTCTACCGCTTGGTCCTTGGACCTTGCGGTCACTTACCGGCAGGATCTTCCGTTCCGATACAGCACAATGCGCGTCGCACATGTGTCGCACAATTAACGGTCAAACGGTTCACAAAAAAGGCGCATGAATGGATTTTTTTCTCTCCCATCTCTTCTTCCCTGTTCTTCTTTCATCGCTACACCCTCGTGCGCCGGGCGTGTCCGAGGACGAGATAATTAATTTGTTAACGAGACCATTATTAGGCCGGCTTTGGATGACCACCGGAAGCTGGTGTCGAGGTGGCGTGATGCGTGCTAAACGCCTGAACAGTAGGCGGTTGGTTGCTAAATGGCTATCGTTTTGCTGGAATTTATTGCCGAGAATGGTCGTTTCGTTAAAATTATTTCCATTTCCACACAGGATACAATCACGCTACTGTGGTCCTTTGTTTGGAAGCGGCTTTACTTATCTTTCTCTGGGTGTTTTTTTTTCTTCCTCAGGAACCGCACCAAAGTTATGATGCCGTGGGTGGCTTATCACTGGAACATCGATTCTCCCGCTCGAGCATGGACTTTCACGATGGTGCAGATGATTATTTTAAGTCGTTCCCCTGGGGACGATCGATATTGGAGAGGACGATATAGGGCCGCGTGTTTTCCTGAAGATTCCCTTCTTTATTTTACCCTATGGACGCGTGAAAGAAAGCACATCAACCAAAGATTATCGTAAGATGGTGTCATGTGGATAAAGCTGCATCGTTTCGCGTCAAAACATGCATTAGAAATCGATCCGTCATCACGCAGCGAAAAACGTGGTGATAAATACACTGAAAGGGAGCAATAAATAAACACTTCAGAACTGTAGTGAACTGAGCGATCATTTATACGGTATTATAAAGCACTGCTTCATGTTAAATGAAAGCAAATAAAAAAAAACGAATGATATTCATAGTTTTATTAAAAAAACATAAAACATTGTTTGATTGTTTCAATCGTGTTGAGCAGCCCTGTTTCCGAATTTATTAGCCGCCTCGTCTCGAATTTGTTCTCAAATTCTACCAGTCTCTGTACCAGAGCAGCATGACTACCGGGAAGTAACAAAGATATCACTCAAACGCAGTCTGATAAGCGAGAGGGCTTGCTGTCTCTTTCTAAACGCTAGTGATCGCCTGATCACATCATCTCCCAGCGAATGAGAAATTTAGAATAATTTTCTATTTCCTCTTGTTTTCTGGTTTCTGTAGCAAGAGAACATGAAAATGAGAAAGTACTTCGAGCCACTCACGCCTTCGCGTCGTGTCGTTCGAAATGAAAATTGCAACTAAAAATCGGATGCTGGTACCAGGAGAACATGAACGTCAGTAGGCGTTTCCAATTCGATCCGACACTAGAGCGGCCCACACGCACCGTCGACCATGTGTGCGTTATCATCGTTATCAGCTTAGAGTCAACCGGTGGTCTCTTTCTCTCCCCTAGGGATCGTTCGCTTGATCTTATCCCAATCACAATTGCCGCCATTTCATCACATCTACCTGGTTGCCCTGGCAACGAAACACGGTAATGGCGTTAAGTACGATTTACACGTACTCTTTTTTTGCTTCTAACTATAATGTATAGAACAAAAATATTATTTAGAGAAACATTAGAACTAAACAACTATTTATCAATACTTGCCCAATTTATCTTTCGTTGTTTTATCTCGCTCTTCCCTTTTTGCCGCACCGGGGTGGGCCAATTATCGCGAATTAAAACATCGTCGTCGATAATTTACGCACTGCCCGGATCGGCTTCCGCATTACGATGGCGAATTCTCGCCGAATTGATTATCTTCCACACGGTCAACGAACGGTGTGGGAAAGCGAAACGGAGAGAGGTAGAGATATGCGCAAACAATCTTCAGCTTAAAGCGTTGGCAAAAGAAGATTTCTGAAAAATGGTTGCCGGGCTGCTGTATAAAGCTGCATAATAATTCCTTAATATTGATGATTCTTTATAAATATTAGAAGAGTAGGAAAATGTTTTCAAAAATAATACCGCTGATTGTATCCGACTAGAGAATACCATATATCTTCCATTCATAAGCATTGCACCAGACGCAGATTAGAGCATATGATTCAAAGTTCATCCCATTCTCCCGTGCCAGACTGTAAAGCCTACTTACCGTCAGTAGTAACGCGCCCATACCCGCACATAAATTCACCCGCTAATGTCCCGCCGATAATCGTTATAATTATCCATCACGATCGCGATCGCACACGCAGTAAAAAAAAAGGGGAATACACAGCAACCGCTCCGCCAGAAAGTACACAGCAACCGTCCAGAACCGCCGACGCCAGCGCGACGGGACACGATCTGCATGCACCAGAAGGGGGGGGACACTGAAATAAATACAGCTTACTGGCGGGGCGGATGGGCGAGCAATGTGCGCGCGGCAGGCACACAACAAAGCCACCCAAACCGAAGGCGCAAAACCCACCGGGACGGCCGGCACCGGGCGATAAATTAATTAACCCAATCAGTGGCCAACGATCGGCCGGCCCCGGGAGCCGAGAAATTAATAGTCTTAATTGAAACGTGTAAATTTATCACCGACAATCAGCCACACACATTGTGACAAAATGATAATTTTTCTTACCTTCCACAGAGGACGCGGGCGCGAGCGCGCTTGTTGCTTCCCGTCCCGTTTCCCGAATGCAAATGTGTCAACTACCTACCGGGTGCCTGCCGGTGGCCACACATACGGGAGCATCCCGGGCTGCAGCGTGCAGTGCTCGACGGTGCCGCCCGTCCCGGCGAAGGAGATCCAAAGATTGGGCGAAAGATTTGCGGCAATCTTCGCCATGCATTAAACTGGACGGTAGCGACCGTCCACCGTGGAATGTGGGTTGTGCTGGAAGTCAAAAAAGGGAGAAATTGCGACATAGTTCTTAAATTTTAGTATATAAACTTTAAGAATTGTCGAACACTTTTAGGTCGATATACAATGGTTAATGGTTCCAATCCGGTTCGAAGGACCAAACCGAAGAACCGTAACGCTTTCTTTGTGATCTTCTTAGCAAAAGTTGGTCCTAACTAACGCTGTAGGGACAATTCAATTTTAATCTTATCTCACCCTGTTGCTTCCCCTGAAAGTGCTATCTTCTTTTTATCCATCGAATTCTTCCACTGTCCACCCGAAACGCAAATGACCCAACCGTTGCAGCCTGCAAGTCCCCGTCGCCGCCGTGCTAACTGGCATGCAGTTTGTTTTATGCCGCCGTTTGGTCGGCTCCTGCCCCTGCCACCAGAGTCGCCCACCGAAACCGAACCGGCGATCGCACATACGCCAAAGCTCACCGAGCATCGATGCACGCCGGGACGCTCTCCCTCCGAACGCGCCGCCCCGTGCGAAGGAGGAAACGAAACGAATACAATAACAATAAAAGGTTAAAATAATAACATAGAGAAACGAGATTGCATCAAATTAAGATAATAATTACGGCACACCATCGGAGCCGTGCTTGCGGAAGCTCGTACTCGTGCGCGTCCTTCCGTGGCCAATAATTTGCGTTCGATCGGGCTGGCTTGTTTGCATACGACCGAATGCCGAACCGACCACGAGCCGGCGAAAACCACGCCGACATATCCGTCCGTGCACGGTCGATAAACTGCTGCGCGAACTTCCGCGGTGCTCGCCAGCAATTACTCAAGCCATCACGGGCACCCCACGAAGGCGGCCCGACCGCATCATCTCACCGGTGGTCGCAACCGAGCCCAATGTCCCGCGGGCGAACCGCCTCACCTCGGTGCGACCGTTTGGAGATAATTTAATTCAATTAAATAAGACAACATGCGCCCAACGGACACAGCCTCCCGGGCATCGGAATATATTCGAAGGATGAATCCGAGCGCCAACCAAAGCTCTGTGTGTGTGTGGGTTTGTTTTGTTTCTGAATGAAAGTTTTCGCGGTCGTGGCGAGGCCCGGAGTCTGCACAACCTTCGTGGCGAGATTGGGTTGATTCGCGTAAAAAATCAATAAAAGATAGCACCACGATCGGCTTCAGGTGTGGGCATAGGGCCCTGTCGCAACACGGTTGGCATGTACACGGTCCGTGTCGGGGACGCGCCGGTAATTGGCTGGACTTCATTCACAAAAACTTCGGGAAATGAAGCCATTGCGGCGTGACACCAGAGGTGGTGCGATGGTAGCGCAGGATCAGAGTAGGCCAAAATGAAACCTTTATTTTGTGGTTTGGAAGATGTAGTTCATTGAACTTTGGAATCGAATTCAATGCACACTATTGGCATGAAAATTGGTCTTGTTAAAGTCCCTGTACTTGAAGGCTTTTTCCAATTACACAAACCTAGCTATGTCATATGCTAGGAGAAGCATACCAGATACCCGAAATTCCAATTTTCAATGTTTTTGGCCAAACAGCTGAATATCCTTCAGGAACATTACTTCTGAGCTATTCTATCGTAAATCTGGACCTTATATCACAAGTACAACATCAGCCAATTAAAGAAAACCAGCTGAAAAGTCACACTTTAAAGTCTTTCCACACATAAACTCCTCCTAATTCTCGACCGCGATAGCGGGACAAATCACATAAACCACAAGAGCAGCCACAATCTCCTCCAAGTTGTTTCCATTTCCCAACCTACATAAGGACGTTTTGAAAAGCGTAACAAAAGTGGTTCTTGGAGATCAGAAAAATAAATCACCACCACCCGACCACTCTAGGGCCTCTCCTGCCTGCCTGCCTGCCTGCCTGCCTGCCTGGTGGTGAAAACTTCTTGCCAAAATCTTGTTTGCCCATCTCTTCCCGCACAGCCCTCACCAGCACCACCTGCAGGCCAACCAAAGCCTAACGCTCCCTGTCTCCCAAGGGACTCTTCAGCTGTCATTGAGCGGTCTTATCGCGCGCGCCCCGATAAGGGTGTGGCGAAATGGCGACAACTTCGATGGAATGTGACAATCACCGACTATTTCCGTCTCCCCACGAGGCATCGTTCGATTCGCCTCCAGTGCCGAGCGATTGAGAGATTTATCGTCGGCATGCGTCGCTAGGGGGATTTCCAATTCCGCAATGGCAGAGAGGCAAGGTGCCACCCGGAACATGTGCGCATCAGCCCGACGTGGTGGTATCCTGGCAGGATTGTGATTTAAAATTCAAATCAACCATCAAATGCAAATCGACAAATTATTTCCTCGTTTGGTGGGCGCTCGCGAATATCAGCCGTTCCGGGGGAACCAGCCTGTGCTTCCGAGCAACAACTGTTTGTGTTCCGTGCGTGCTCCAACGTTCCGACAATCCGATGGGATGGTCCGGCGCCCAGTGAAGTTGAGATCACGCCGTACGCCCAAAAGGTCAGCTCTGGTCCACCCACCTGCCGCTGGCATATCCTCGCCCATGTCATAGATTCTGACAGAGCCGGGACATTCACATTCCGTGGACAATTTCGGAAAATGCTTTTTTTATGTACCGCATCCTGCGTGGATGATAGGGATCGGGCCGAAGTTCCGCGCCCACAACAACAAACTCCACGTGACTTCTCGGCCGGAAATGATTTATGGTGTTCTTATTGCCCGCGACCGGCGGGCACCACGCCAAAGGAATCCATAAGCGTTCGAGGGACATCTCTGAAACAATAATGCTAGGGGAGCTGCAGAAAAAAACCGTCCTGTATCGCATAAAACACTCACCGACTGTGGATGTGGAGTCACTTTCAACCAGAACGAGCGAGCACCAGAAGAACAACAACAATTTCACCCGCACATACGTTCGGTTCAAAAGGACACGTTTTTCCGTAGCAGGAATGCCTTACACTGGGCGCCGTTGCTTTGGTCCTACTTGAGACATAGGCGAGAGTATATTTCGGTGTGCTAAATGATGTATGACTTCTAGAAATAGAAAGCGAATGGGAAAAACTTGAATCTAGTTTATGAAACGAGAATATAAAGTTGGGCAAACGAACATGGATGAAACAAAATAATTCCAAACCTTTTTGATCTTCATTCACGGAGTTCTTCATCACGATTTTCAGAGTAATCTTTTCTCATATAGGAAACAAATAAAAATATATAATAGTTATTCTGTTTTCCATGAGCTGCACACCTCAACACATAAAAAGGAAAACAATCTCCAGTGTCCTGCACACGACTTCTTCCTATATCTCAAGGATCAGCCTATCAGCCTGCGGTTTATGTAATTGTCCAAAACATACCCGGTGTAGTATATCATGGGCAATAAATATTTATGAATCCTGCCACATCATGCCGCCCACTCGAAGCGCAAACCCGAAGTCCCTGCGGAGAAATTCTTCCGAAACCCGCAACCACATGGAAAGCAACTGCCGCTTTCACTCGTCACATGACCGCACGCCCCCGAAGTATTTCGAAGTCAGGCTGTGTGCTGTCTCTTCCCCGGACCCCGGGTGTGGGAAAACATTCATATTTTAGGGAATTGTTTTGATTTTCCCTACGTAGTACCGCTCAAATTTTCCCATCAGCCGAACGATCGAATTCTAATCACCTTGGTTCGTATAAATAAAACTGTCAATCAAACCACCATCGACATCGCAGTGAGCTTTGAATTTTGGTGTCAGTTCTGGCGAAATTGTCATTAGAAGTGGGACTGAAAAATGAACTATCTGCTGCACCGCCACCGAAGCCCGGGCGCTCTCGTGGGCATCATGCAGCCGCTCGAGGAGTTGATGCAGGAGATCAGCCGTGAGGTACTGCGCACCCAGCCGCCGGATGTGATTGTCTTCCTGGCGGACTACCTCGAGGAGAAGCTGGCGAGCCGCGAGAACCGACGCGTAGCGGAGAAGGTGGTCGACAACGTGCTGGACGCGAGTCTGGACATCGTGGCCATGCTGGAATCGGTCGGTATCGATGCGGTCCGTGCCGAGGACGCTGTTAAGTGCATCCGGGAGGAGTTTCATCGACACTTCGAGACGAAGACCGACGACGAGCGGCTCCGGGAGACGTTCCGGGAGCGTGTCGTGTTAGAACGGTTGGTGAAAGAGTGCCACTTCAACGAACAGGAAGCACGCCGGGCGTCTCGCATAATCGAGGAAGCCTACCGCACGTACTACTTCCGGAACGCGTACAAGGAACCACACGGCCCGGGCAAGGATAAGGACTGGCGGCAGGCTGCGAAACACACTCTGGGCCTGTACGCACAGACCGGTCCGACCAAAGAAGAGATGGAAGCGGCCGCCCAGCGCATCCAGACGGCCTACCGTGCGTACTACACGCGCAAACGTCAGGAGTTGGATCGGAATGCGACCATCATTCAGCGTGCAGTTCGAGGCCACCAAAGTCGGCAACAACGAGATGATGCGCTCGATGGAGTACCGTCGGTAGTTCTTGCTCACGAAAGTTTTGTAGACCGCAAGGACCGACTTACCGACGCTTATTCACCGTCGGAAGAGCTCCAAAACTTGATCGACCTAGCGATCGGTGGCAAGCGACGATTCTCTTCACGCAGTGTGCACTCTGTACCATCCAAAGAAACTACGAAGCTAGCGAGCTCTGTAGAGTCTCAACATTCCCCGGACGGCACTCCCGAGATGGGCGAAGAGCAAGCTGCTGCCCTGCTCCAATCCACGGCCCGGGGACATTTGGCACGCAGACGAGTGCAGGAGAAGAAGCGGCAGCAGCAGCACAACGAAATGGCCACTCTGTTGCAGGTAAGCCCACTCTCGACACCGCGCAAGCGACCTCGAACTAATCAAGCTATCATCATCGTCACAGTCTCACGCCCGTGGCTATCTGGCCCGTAAGCGACACACGCGGAACCAAGCGGACGGCAGCGGTGGGCCCTCCGAACCAGAGAAGCCATGATTCCCGGAAGCCATTCAGTGGTGTACTTTCTCACGCTCTTCACCATATCGCGGTGTACCGGTGTAACGGTGGCCACTAACAAATCTGACAGCGATGCGACACTTTCCAAACAACCGTCAAAATTTAATTAATTAAAATATTCCCTCGATGCCTCGATGCACCGCTGGTTCGCTGGTCCTCTCCCCGGCGGGACCATTGGGGCGCATCACCAGTGCGAGAAGTAGTGCGAGATCACTTCAATCTGGGAGTCTGAACGCTTTTGCGTTTCCCATATCTAGTTGCCCTCGCTTTTTTCCGTAGTTTTGCCCCGGCTACTGCCGCTGTTCGAGACTACTGGGATGATGTTGTTGTCAGGGGTTTCTCGAGAACATCTCCACCCCGGCGGCTGGTCCATCATCCTCTGTGGTTTACGACTTTCTGTGTGAGTTTATTTCCATTTTCATAAGTGTCCTTTGCGACCAGTACCTGCACCAGCGTCAGCCGTCGTCTTGTGCATGGACATAAATAATTTAATTACCTCGTGTGAGAACCTTCGGCGTAACATTTCGGGTGGTAGTTCATACGGGGGACCTAGCGCGGGTCGTGTGTGACGAACATAAAACCGTTGTTCCTCTTCCTCCTTGTGCGTCCATCCCTCCAACGACATCATGATTCATCTCTCATCCATCGCTATTTTCTTTTCCCGTCTGCCGAATTCTTTTCACGTGCTTTTTTTTCGCTTTTCTCCACCGCTCCGGTTCGCTCCGGCTGATGCGTGTTAGATTCGCGCTAGAGATCGGACCACCAACGTGCTGCGGGTCCGGGCGGCCCGGGGGCGTTTGGGGAGAGCGATAAAAAAAGAGAAAAATTAATGACCTCACACTGGACCTCGCCCGTGGAGAGGTTACGAGAGGTCGGCTCGGAACAAATGGCGGAACCGAAACGCGCCGGACACTTGCGGCCCGGCTCGGTCGGGACCGTCAGGTGTCAAGTAAGGTCTCAACCCGTCCTGTGTGGTCCATTCAGCGACGCATCAATCGAGTCACCACTTCCCGGGAACGATTGTGCGCTGTGTTTGGCACGAAAACAGCCCAAAACTCCTCTGCTGCTGGTTCCGTTCCGTGGTCTCGCACCCAACGCGTTTGCTCCGTGGCTAGGGACGCGTCTTTCCCAAAAGGGACACGACGGAGCTTGCTCTTCCCGGTGTTTCCGGACTGTTGCTCGGAGATTTACGACGGCTTCCGACTAATTACCGGCACATGTAGCGCCGGCTGTGTGTGTGTTTGTGTTGTTCTTGCGGTTGTAAACTAATTGAGGCGGGATGCGTGGGAAAATCCTGGTGGCTTCTGGAGGGGACAAACGAGAAACTATATTTAAAAGAACATCCCGCACTAGCAGCGTACTTATTCATGGAAAAAGTATTACCTCTCTCGTCCAAAAACTTGCATATCTTGTTATTCGTGACAAATCTAAATTAATTACGAACCGTGCTCCATTTTGTCCGCAATCGATCAAACTAATCTGCTCCAAACTGGACACCGGTGTCGGTACACTCTCCACAAAAGGCCACTAAATGGCCAAACCGCATAAACAGGCCGCCGCAAATAAATGAGGTTACATTTGTCGTCGAATTTCTACGGTAGTGACGTATCCGCAGCGATGCGGACCTTTCGGTCTCGGCACGAGATTGGAGAGTGCCTGTCCACGGAACGTCCACCAGGCATTAGGTGGATTAATTAAAATGTCCTCTTCAGGGCGGTATCATTATGGTGCCGTGATGTAACCCATAGCTACATCCTGACCATTTCTCTCGACCACAGGGGTTGGCCTCGAAATTCCAATCCTTCGGAAGCGATGTGTCCTCGTACGGACGGATGGTGTAGTTTTGCAAACCGAACGGAGGAAAAAACCCACTCACTCACTCATGCCACCCGCTGCGGGTTTGCGGTCGTGTGTTATCTGTAAAATTTAATAAAAGTTATCACTCACCGCACAAAGCTCTCCCGCTATCGATCATTGTCAACCGGAATGTAATTATGCACGTTGCCGGAACGCCGTAGCGTCGGGCGTAGGGCTGGCTGGTTGAGATGGATGAGCACAAGTGGCCGGCCACCATCACCACCACCGGCGTGCAATGGCACACTCTCCTGGGGGATAATTGGGATAGTCTGTTACCACACGGCGGTCGCTATGCACGGTCACGCTGTGATGACGTTCTGTGCAACTGTTCGAGGTGTTGAGGCGTATAAATATCCCGCCGGCGCTAGAGCACCGAGGGAAACCGAGGAAAAATCATCCCGAAATCCCGGGAAAGGGCTGTGTGCGCGGGGATCGTGCGCGGCTCGGCTGACAATAACCGTAAAGCACGTGATAATTGTTATCTGCCCATTGGAACTCATAAATGTTTCATAATCACATTACACGCACACACCGCTTAGGAGGTGCGACAGGCGGTTCCGCACACGCATCGGTCTGCATCGGTGCACTCGTATCGCAGGGTGGCGGGCGTCTGATTCATCCGGTGCCGGTTTGTTGGCTGAAATTGATTTTTGATTACATTGAAGCCTTCCATTGTCGTTTTATCCGCGTGCTGCAGGTGACGACGACACTTTTATGAGGTTAAACGAGCTTGTTTGCATGTTTGTATACGTTTTGAACGAGACATTACTACGTCTTTTTTGGAAACCACAACGATTCTTTCGTGTGCTCTTCTTCGTCTCGAATCAATTAGCTACAGCGCCGAGGACAGTCTTGTTTTACCCTAGATGACTTCCTTTCCCTTTTTTCAGATAGCGTTCCAATGCTTGTGCACTGTAAACGAGAGGATACGAGTTCTTAATGGAATGCACACGAAAAAATGGAACACATCCGAAATAACTTCCGAAAGCTAAGAGCCGAAGAATCACACCACCCTCTGGACGCACGGAACCTCGGTAACGTGACACTCCCGGGGCAATACAACACCGGAAAATGATTAACATATTAAGGAGTCGAAAGGGAGAGCGAGCCCTGTCACGATCCTTTCCCTTATGCTTTGTGACTGACGTTCGTCCCTGGAAACGACGAGGGCGCTCTTAAGATTTAAGACGTAGTCCAGAACTCAGGCCGGAGCACACGATTCCCATACCGATCGATGTCTCCTCTGCAGGAAGCGCGTTCAGGAAGCGATTTAGGGATTCTCCACCACCACGCACGCGGTAGACATGTCCTAAGATTATCAAAATAACCTCAGGCTAAACGTTCGTGCGCGATCAAACCCACTGACGTGTCCCGTTTTTGGCCAGCCCTAAGGGCGAGCGCCACTATTCCCTGCCGGGACGTAAATCACGGCTAATCGTTGCTTTCTTTCGTGCGCTTCGAACAGTGGCCGGCCAAGAAGTGCAACCTTACTCGGTGCGCGTGGGAAGTCAAGTTCACACGATATCATATGCAACCCGGAATCGGAAGCCCATCTGGAGCAGCCCGGAATCGGAAGAAGGTCGTCGACCATACGGCGCACACGGCAGGCTAGTCTTCTCTTCAGGATGCCTCAAGTGTCTAAGCCGACTTCCCGAGTGCGTTGTTCGATGGGAAAATCTGTCCCCGAACGTACGTACCGTTCGAGAAATTGCACTCAAGTGGGTGATAATTTTGGACAGTGTAGCTATCCCCTGTGTCCCGGCGTTGTTACAACGTCCGGAGGAACGGCGGTACACGTGTACCCAAAACCGCGCGAGACATGTGTTCGACATGCAACAATTCCGTCAACCGGCGACGGTGACGGAAAGGCGGAAATGGTTGGCGCCTGTGTGCACGCCATTGATTAATCGTGGTGGTGGTGGTGGTTTTAATTGAATTTTTCAACCACCACCGTAACCGTCTGCGACAACACAGATTGTAAGGGCTGATGAGTGTTGACAGGATCGGTATTGATGGGTTACGGATGGACGTTGAATTTTATTTTTGGACGCCGCTTCAATACTACGAGATATACGTACATTTCCGTGATTCAAAAATGTTCTCAAAGCATCGATTACTGTTCAGAACTTCGAATTGTTTTGTCAGATGTACGAAGAGCATCACACAACCCGATAAAATTGTTCTATAACCTAAAACATCTTTCGATTCTTCATCCAAAAACCTAAAGGACGCAACGCTTTTCAGAAACTAATTTCAAAAGTGAAACATATCTCATAAAATTAACATGCTCGTGTGTATGGTGTGCCTTCTCCCCCCTTCGAGGGAACATAAACTTGTTTTCTTTTGTTCCCAACGTTAATTTATGACTAAGTGACTACTCTTGCCACCTAGCCACCTGTGCCCGGGCTGTTAACAGCGGCGACACATTACCGAAAAACGCTCCGACTCCTAATTACAAGCGTGACTCCCGCGGCAGGGAGGACCGTTCTGCAGACTTTGCGTCATAATTGATGCAAAACCACGCGGTGTCGCGTGTTGATACGTGCGCGTTTTTTTGTTTTGTGCCGTGTCCGTACTCCCCCCAGCGATACGCATGCAGAGCTCGGGCAGGAGGCAGAAAAGATGAAACGCCAAATGGAGTAAGTTTTTGGCGAAATTTTTCGAGCCGTGTGCTAGCTAAAGCGCCATGATAAATTAGGTGTTGGTGGTGCGATTTTTCTACTCCACTAAGTCACTCCACGCCGCTTGATTCATCGATCGAAGCGACGCTCTAGGACGCTAGTCGCACGATTGGGTCGCACAGAGGATCTTACTTCTCTGGCTTGTTCGACAAATTCGAGGCAAAAATTGCGAACCAACCGTTTTTGGGGATTTAATCCCTAATTTTTGAAGGCGACGCACGGGCGAGCACCCCGACCATCTACTGATTAAGTAATTACTCTCTCGTTTTGCGAGCGAGCGGGACCAAGCGTCAAGGACGCGATTTGGCCGCCGGTAGCCGCGCACTAGGGAAAAAGGTACTTAAAAATAAAAATAATGAAGCGCACCAGCTGAAGATACGGCTTTTTTGTGGTTGTTGCCGCTGCAATTGAGAGAACTCGGGAAGGGGACATGATATTTAATTCCCCACCGCTCGCCATTTCTACACATACACACACACACACACACACTAAGTGCTTCGGGGCGGCGGGCGATCCCGAACGATCCGAAGCCATGCCTGAAAGGTCCTCGTTAATCTCTGGGCCTGGGGTTTTGCTTCTATTTGCACGCTCAACTTAACTCTCGAACCGATGATGAGCCCGCTGCCGTTCTAGGCCCCTCAGGAACGGGGTGACGGACGATCCGTGCGCTTGTCATAAATATTGCAACACCTCCGGACCAACGAACTGATGTGGAGTTCATTCCCGGACACATAAATTTGTTTTGAAAAAAGCACCTACCAACAACAACCGGTGTACGGAGACCGCACGCTGAAAACCTCCCCTTAATGCGCTCGGTATTATTAAGTACTTAACATAATGACCACCGGGTGGAGCATCGGGCGGTGCAAAGCACGGCGAGCCTTTCTATCACTAAATGATGCACTTTTGCCGCCGCCTCATCTCGTTTCAAGTTGGCAAGCGCCAAACGGAAGGAAGATGCGCTAGGACAATGAACATTAAAGAGACCCGGACACACACAGACACAGATACACCCGTGTGGCTACCGGTGGCTGGGAAGCGGCCGCAGCCGTTTGCCGTGTAATGATTATTATGATTTACAGTGCGCATACAGTGCTCTACACGATTCGTCCACCCCGGGCAGCAGCCCCGGAGGGTAATTATAATAATGGTCAATTTGTCACTCGATGCTTTCGGAATAGGGCGTTTTGGGTGGGGGGCTGTAAGCCCACACCACACACATCCGCGGACCATCCCGCGGATTAGATTAATTACCCACGGGCAAGATCAAGTGGGAGCTTAATCTAATAAGCCGGGCGTGCGTTGGCCGAAACAGTTTGGGTGTCGGGTGGTGCTCATGCCGCACTCGCCGCACAAAACGCCTTCTCCCCGAAAGGTCACACCCAGGTCGTCTCCGGACCACCGAACACGGCAACGGTCTCTTTTGGGGCATGTGCGAGGCACCGAAAGTCGCAGGTATACGGGATGGCTCCACCGGCACAGACGTCGGAGGTCGGCTGCCACGGAAGGCGATTGGCGTACAAAACGAAGATAAACGATCGATCGGTTCCGAAAATCGCCCAACCCGGTTCGCTTGCCTATTGCCTGCCTCGTCCAAATCGAGGAGGTGTCCACGATCGTGTGGCCAGTTGATGATCAGGATCGATCACAAAGAAGTTCAGTTTGTGCGGGAAGTTGACCACAATGAGCAAAGAGGGTCAAATGATGAGTTCTAGCAAGATAAATTGGAGGTATCGTTGGGCGAATCTTCCCTAGATAACAAATTAAATAACAAATTTGATCGGATGTAATGTGCACAAAAACAAATATACGCTATATCATCGTCCCCTCAGCAAACTGAGCCGATTCCTCCTCGCCTGAGACTCGTTTCTCCGGGAAAAGGTACTCCCCATTTCCAAACGGCATTATACAACATCGCACCCATCGCTCACCGGCCATCAATAACCCGATCCCCCCTTGCCCTACTTGATCCTGACCCATGCCAAATCGGCGTGTAAATCCAATTAATGGACTCTATTTCTAATTGAAATGTTTATAAATCTCCCGTTTGCTCGAAGCACGAACCGCACCGGTCACACCTTGCACCGCGCGCGATCGTCCGCCATCATTATCGCCGGCGCGCAAGACCGTTCGGGTTGTTGGAGAAAGGCTCGCGGCCCGACGGCGTTCGAATGCGGTTCTCCCCGTATCGGACGGGCGACCAGGCCAGGGCGACGCGCTGTAACCGATATTGGAAGACGTCAATCATTACTCATCCGTGCGCATCGCGCGCACCCTGGGCCCCGTCCAGTGCTCAATCACACGGACACTCCGGTCCGGAGCTCCGGCAACACAACACAATCAACGGCGCAGAAAAAAAAACGGACCACGGCGGCCACTTGCCAGAGCGCTTCGACAGGCCGAGACACGGGCGAGAAAGCAAACGAAGTGTTTCATAAATTCATTACCGTGTATCATTTATCATTTTCTCGAATTTAAAACGATTCGTACACACGCTGCTGCTGCTGCCTTCCTCCTGTGCGCTCCTGGGTTGGCCCCCCGAGTAGGGCTGATTTGTACGCACCCGTGGCGGACACACCGTTAACAATATGTGCCGAGACGACGGCACGCACTAGTCGAGCTAACACTTCGAGACGTCGAAAGGGAGAGAGAGAAAAAAACCGCATCCCAACCACCAGGGAATGCTGTCGCAGGAGGAGTGACTTCCAGGGAATTTGAAATCGAAGCACAAAAAACTATATCCTGCCGGGATCGTTAAATCGTTGGAATGACTCCGTTGCGGATGACGCTCCTGCCTCCGGAGGAGTGCAGCGATCGCGGTGCGAGAATGATAATTTCATCACTCACGTACCAAAACATCCGTGCAAACGTGCGCACCCCGGGGAGCAACGGACACGACCCTCCGGGCCCTTTCGGGTGTCCGGATCAATTGCAAAAGCGGTTCCGTCGGCGTTTGCAATGGCGTGCGGACGGGTGGTGCGCGAAAGCGAACGTGTTTTATGTCACCGCATCTGATTGACGAGATCATTACGAGACGATGCGGAGATGGTTTGAAAAGAGAGAGGATTCGAGAAGTGTTAGCCCTGCAGATTGATCAATTTCAAAAGAAGTTGTTACTCTGTAGAACCTCTCCTATTTCTAACCCAATACCAGCAATACAAAACAATTGTAAACGGAGTTTAGGTATAAGGTTTTGACATTAATACTCAACAGTTCCTCGTTTGTCAATGTATTCATAACTTAAGCCAAATTAACATTTTTGCTATAAGTAGGGAGTCTGCATTCAATAGACGTATTTATAAGCTACATAATGGTCCTGTGCGCAAGTGCATGGTCTTGCATGCCATAAGTTATGGGCTCAACTCTTATCTGGACCAACCACCTGTACGCTGGACTTAGACTGACCCTACTACAGGTAATAACTAAGAGAAAGAAATGGCAGGTCTAGGCCTAGAATTGTGGCAAGCCTAGCAAGATCTAGTTGAGGATGTTGGACCTAGTTGAGAACCTCTATGGACAAAGATTTCAACTGGCTATAATGAAGATCTAGATGCCGACAATGATTAAGAAAAACAATACCAGATAATAATACCATAAGATAATAGCAAGTGACAGATCGAGAATAGATTATGGCACAATCGGCTCCTTCTGTACAGCCGTGCTCTATCGTCCTCTTGAACCACTTCACCCAAGCTGATGATAATCAATTTCGCGCACGAAAACGATCCGCACCCCTGTAACGAAAGCAAAAACATACCATAATTTGCTCCGGTTGCGTTTTTTTTTTGTTTCTGTTGTTATGCACCTCAAAACCACTCCACGATCGAACGATCAATCAGCGAACCTGCGAGCGAAACTTCACTTACCGCCCCGCGTTCGGCAGATTGCATCCGCGGTCCCGTAAAAGGATCATCACCACGGTCTCCTCCTGCTCAGCTGACAAAAACAAAAAAAAAGCAACGGGAAGTGCACAGTTAGCAGCTTCCACAAATTAGTTTGCACCTTCCAGCGACAACGGTTGCACCTTCGCCCGGGCGGCGGCGGCCTGGGACGTCATGCAGGACCTCCCTTCGTTGGCACCTTTCGCGCCAGAAGGACCGCCGGAGACTGTGCGGGGACGCGCCGGCAGACCGAACCATCAAAATCTGTTAATTTATTGAATAAAATTTATTATATTTTGATCATTAGTTACCATCCTGGACCGCCGAAGAAGGAGGAGACGGGGGCCTCATCAATCTTTCTCCACTATTGGTTGATTACCCGGCCGGGTTGGCTTTCACGCGCTGCTACGGTCTCGCAACGGTCTCGCTCTCGCCCGGCTCGGCTCGGTGATTTTCGTGGATCATCATCATTCACACACAACCTGCCCGGGGAGACCGGCGTTGGTACACCGCCCGGCCGACGGCCCGCATCGCATACTTATGCTCGTCAACAATTTGTGCCCCGGTCGCGCCACGCTAGCGCTAGAGGTTATAATCAGCGCCGGGAGTCCGGGAGTGCGCGATCGCGAGCGTACACAAGCGCACACACTATCGCGGGCGCGCGCGCGCGCGCCCGAAGCCGCAAAGCAGAAAAGGTGCGAACGGTTTCGCACGCACACCCGGGGTCGCGGTTGCGAGCGGCACGGGAAGCCACAACGGTGATCATGTCAAGGGCAAGCCCATTTATCAGCCCACAAAATCATTAAAACTTACCGTAGGAAGGCTCCGTTCGGCCAGGATCGTCGGATCGGAGCGAAGAATTCGGCTGTTTCTGCGCTCCGCCCGCTTCTATGACTTTCATCTCCCTGCAGCGGTGTTGCACTTGCGATGCGCATTGTCTTTAGGATAACTAACAGCCGTTGGAGGGGCCCAGACGGACGGTAGGTGCGATCTTGGCGCAAGTGTTAAGAGCTTTTTATATCGCTGCCTCGGGAGGGGTTAAAGGTGGCTGGCTCGAGCCGTCGGGGACGCCGTTCGTGTGCAATCTCATGTGCAGGCACAAAGCTGACAAAATATTTATTTCATAGAATTATGTAGAACTCAGGTGGAATGGCGTACCGGGCTGTGGAGTAGGCCGCCATGAATCATGTCCGTGCCGGAGCGCAGAGAAGCAAAGCAACCTGTCCATGTAGTTTCTCTGCAGACGATGTACATTTGCGTGCGCGAGAAAGCAACAGTAGAGATGGTGAATCTCGTATATTCATTGATTGATTAAAAATTGTAAGATATGTATGGTTTTCTGTATTTCAGCAGAATTCATGTAAACATATTTTGATAACTTCTTTTCTTAAGAATGGGAAAAACTCGATTACTCTAAAGACATCAAATACAGTCGATTCTTGATTGAAGAACAACATTGGAACATTGGTTAGAGAACAGCCAATACTCCGAAATGAGTTGATACAGACAAAACTCACCATTCAAGTGAGCTAAACTTCACAAAAACATCAAAATCGACGGGAAATAACAGAAAAATACTTAAACCCTATGATGTACAAAAGTAATGTTTGAGGCACTTTAATCAAATTTCAGTTGCTAATGGAACAATCAGTACTGACTATGAATTAATCGCTCTTCTAAATGATCCTGAACGATCTAAAATGCCTTCTGGGTCCGAGTCATCCGGTATCATTATAATGGCATGACAAGATAGTGAAGCAATCATTACACGACGCTCACAGATATATCACAAATTTGACTAATCACCTTCCACCCAGGATCTCACAGCTCTTTTCCCACGCGCAAACCAAATCAAAAAGGACATCTGTCCATCCTGCAGCTATCGCCGGAAACTGCTCCGGACGTAAGCTTTCCAAACGTATGCGTTCCCCATGTTCCACTGAACTCCGGAGCACAATCAGTTCACACGGGGCCACCTAATGAAGGACTCGGAACGTTTTCGATTAAACGAAACAACAACAAAAAACGCATCCTATCCCGCATGCATCGCACGCACTTCGAAAATGTGCAGTTGCACCCGGCAAACCTCAAAGTGAGTGTAATTACGGCTCGACCGCTGGGAAGTCGGGAGGGAGACACAAATTCCCACACACTGATTCCAACCCGATCCTCACTGGCCGTGCAAAGCCCGTTGCCTTTGCGGGGGAAAACAGTTAATCAAATAAAACTATCAACCGAATCGCCGTCCGATTCGATGTCCTGGCGGGGGAGCAAAAAGTACTCCCGACAAATAAAAAAAAAACACGACGGCAAATAATTACACCTTTAAACACAGATTTTACGTCACGGCGGCAAGCGAAGCGTGACCATAAATTACGCAACGTGACAGGACGCGGCGTTGAAATGTTTCCGAAAAACAGGCCCCTTCAACGCGGTATTCCACGCATTCGGCAGGACATGGCAGGCGTATCCTGCGCATGGGGAAGAGGGTGTTCAGTGGCCGGAACCGGACCGGAAAAAGTACTCGAACTCGCATTGCAGTTCCGCAGCGGAGCGTGAAAGCACACCGAAGGGTCCAGGAGCGTCCGGTCCGATTTGGGTCCGTTGGTGCCGATTTTCGCTTCTGGCTCGATTAATTTCCAACCCGTTCGGCTCGGATCTATCAATCGCATGGTGGGACGAGTGAGAAAAGTGATCGAGTAAGCGTGAATTTTATAATTACGAGTGGTCGTTTTTAAAATGTTGTTTTTTTTTTGTCGTTCGCTCCCCGTTCGATGATGAATGGTTCGGTTTGTTTTTTGTTTTTTGTTTGCTCTCTTTCCATAAATCTCGCGACGCCATCGAATGCCTGTGATATGCGTGCCAGTGATAATTTACTGTTCAACCTTTAGCATCCGATGCGTTTGCATCGCAATCGAACATAAATCCATCCCGCAGAAGCATCCATTCTGCGGTCCAAAAAAGGCGTAAAGGCAAAAAGTAGTATTTTTTTTTGTATTGCTCCGTAGCTCACAATATAATTGAACTTTGCGCGAACTTTGGCGCACTCGTGTTTCACGATTAAAAAATGCGTTTCACTACCGTTCGCTATCGGATCGGTTTGGCTTTGGATCAATTATCGGCCATTCATCAAACGATGGACACTAATTTCCCGCCCGCTGACACCGGCCACAAATTAATGGAACGACTTTGAATAGCGTACTCCCCCCCCTGAAAAAAAGAACTCTGCCATTATTTTTAACTTAACAGAATCTCCCATCCCGAGCGCACGAAAGTCAAATGTCGTCGTCACCACCGCCGGTCCCTGACACTTGTCACTTGGGCCGCTGCGGGAAAGGCCACTGATAAACGCTCAATTAGAAGCCGCGCCTGCCGACAGCTGTGTGGGTTCATTAGCATGCCCACCCTTCCGTGCTTCCCTTCTCTCGAGGGAGCGAATCGCGAATTCAAATTGTAGCACTAAATCGCACCGGTGTCGCACCGGATTAAGGCCGCCCGTTTAGTACACAGCGGACGCGTCTATTTCGGTCGCATTACTAACCGAATTTGGCCGCGAGCAGTTGAGGGCGAATTACACGCGAGCAGTCGTCCACCGATCAGCCACACGCAAAGGGAGTGAAAAGAGTCCTTACCGAAGCACCGAAGATGGAACGAGCTGATAGCGCCACCTTCGAAATGTTTCGATGTAAAAACTGCCTCGCTGTGTACCTACCAGTAGGGAGAAGATACGAAATGAGATTCTTTATCCAGCGCGCCGTACCAAACGCCGTCAGTAACGCAGATCCATAAGGATCCCGTGCAAGACGCACACACTGGAATGGGATTTTCCACTCTTTCGACGCTGCTCGCTATCGAGAGCTGCTGACACAATGGAGCGGACTGCTTGCAAATTTCCTTAAGAAGATTGAGCGGCTTTCAAAATTACGCCATGGATTCTCCCGCCAGCCAGGATGCACACCGTGGGGGTGGGGTGCCGTTCGGTAAACAATAAAAACAAAATCACCACCGCAGCAAGCGGCAGCAAATAATCAACTGGCAGCAGCTAAATGCTCGTAGACGATTGTCGAAGGAAGTCGGTGGGATGTGGGTGGCCGGATAGGAGAAGCTGGTTGTAATCTTCGGTTACAATCGGCACAAGATTTATGCCAAAGTGGAATGTAAAATAAACTCGTCTTTATTTAGTTGTCGCCCAGCGTCTCGTAATCGCTCGAGTTCGCTATTGCTCGAAGATGGTAAATCTTACAAGGAGGCAGCCGCAGCGACGTTTTCATGCAAGAATGGTGAAGAAAAAGGATAATTCTTCTCCGGTAAGATAGGATTGCTTTCTAGCAATGGTAATGAACACAGAACGAAGGGGTTTCTGAAGCATTGATTGGACGGTTCGTCAAGGAAGAGCCCGAGATTGATTCGTTCTAGTTGAAGACGAAAGCAAATATATGCGAGCTGATTGAATCATGTCCTGTTAATGAATCCTTGAAATGTTGCAAATTGTGAGGAAGATTTTTTAATGTGATCCTATGGGTACTTCTTAGCATGTGTTTGAGAAATTGTATGTATGTCCTTAAATTGCATTTTTCAACGTAAGCCAAGTCTCTGTTTTCTTCTATTTGTTTTGAAATATTTGCTTCAGACTGTGTTACGGACGGCTGCATTTTAGTGCATTGTGATAAGAAACATTTGGCCTAAGAACAGGCGATACCGAAAGGAAGATAATAAAAACCAAAACTATTATACCAATGTGATATAGCATTATCCCCACGAACACTTACCTTAACGTATGATTTTGAGATATTTTTTTATTAAAAAGTAATGCACCTCACTTCGGTATGGCCATCCGCGCCCGATTACAATTCGTCACCCTTAACCTTTTTCGTCTGCGGCTCACTACCAGCGCGTGCCCGAAACTCCGCGTAACGGCTCTCCAGAAATTCGAAGAGTGCACTCATGCAACTGTAGGACGTCATTTCATGTTTGATATGGCCTGTTTGAAGGAAGAAAAAGGAAAGTCAGCACAATCGAAGCTAATAAACGCTCCTGCCATGTAGCAGTTTGTCAAGCATCATTCGCATCGCAGCAGGCTACACAAGTATGTTTCCTTACCCGCCGAGTGTCGTGGAATATCGTGCTTCGTGATTGTCAGCGGGGTATCGAGTGGATCCTTTGCCGTCACCCAGTTCCGACCAATCTGCGTCCGAAAAGAAGAGATTCGATTACTGTACTTGAACAAAATGTTGCCCCGCGGAAACCTTTCGTCACCTTCTTCAACACTTCCGGCACCAGAGAGCCCGCGTGCACACTGTCGGTGAATCCTACGGCGAACACTTTTTCCTTGAAAAACTCCGGGTATCGCTGGGCCAGTTCGACCGTAACCACCCCACCGTAGCTGTGTGCCACGATCGCGACGGATTCGGGTTTACTGGCGAGAATGTACTTCTCCAGCACGGTCGCGGCGTGTTCGGTTGGATTGCGACTGCCGCGGATCGATTTTCGTGTGCCCTTCACCGTCCGGGAGTTATCGTTCGTGTTTAGCAGCAGCACCTCGTAGCCCAACTCACGGCCCTTGTTGATGTACGGAATCTGGGTGCCGGAATCGAGACAATCGTTGATGATTAAGCTGCGGGCCCACTGCCCTGCACGAACGACTCCACTGCCGTGTATAAGCACGAGCAGCTTCTTCGGTTTGTCCAGCTTTTCCTGGGTGCTGAAAATGAACGTGGCCTCCTCACGCGGCACATCCGCCGGAACGTACAGTTTCTTCATCGCTTCCTTCGTCTCCAAACGCTCGTACACGTACTCCGTGATGACATCGCCAAGCGCCTCGTAGTGTGCCTGATTCTCGGACAAGGACGTGTACACTTGATAGTCGAACACACGATCGGTAAGTTTGCCCGTTTCCTTATCAATCTGACGCAGCTTTCCTTCTGAAATGTACAACAATTCATAAGCACTCGTGGCGTCTAGTCGACTCGTGTCGCTATGACTCACCATCGTTAAACCCATATCCAAAGCCTTCCAACGTTGTCGGATAGGTACGTTCCTCCGAGGCAGCCATTCGTACCGGAAACGTTGCAAGCGCTGTCGTCACTGTTGTCGCTACTTCTGGCCACCGGCGCGAACCACTATTACGTCCAACCGGTGCGTTCGGCGCTAGCTTGACGTGCTGGAACAGACGAAGCAGAACCCTCATAAGCCTACCGCCGTTTCTTGCGTGGGGCTATGGCGTTCGCTGAGGAAGCGCGACGTGGGAAATGATCCTCAAAAGCTCAAACTTCACGCAGTAACAGCAGCACTAACATTAGCCAGGCGAAAGGCACCGAGCGCGATCGGGATTATGTAAATCGCAGGATACATCGATTAAATAACCACCTCCCGGAAGACAATACACGCGCCAAGTTTGTTTATGTCGTTCTCTTCTTCTTCTTATTCTTCTTCTTCGTCTGTGTGACTATGCTTAGGTCGGTCTGGCGAATCCAGCTTCCTGGGCCTTCACCAGGTAATCCATAAGACAGAGCCACGAAATTAGAGACCGGCAGCTAAGGCCATATGTCCCGATTGTTTTGGTAGATAGTTTTTTAAATGGATCGAAGGTACAAACAAAGATTGTATTCCGTCTTCACACTGTTACGTTGTTTGTTTGTTTTTTTTTGTTTTTTTTGTTTTGGTGTTTTGAAGTATTCCGTATGTTTCAGCGTGTTTATTATACATACTTGACTACTCCATCCCCGAGAAGGCATGGTTGATTGATGTTTAAACCAACCGTTTCTTGTTGGGTAGAACGATCAGCCTTATACCGGGCTTACTCGGTATGTGGTAGTTGATCGTGAATCTCTGGAGTCTGATTTAGAATGTATGTTGTTATTTGTACATTTGTTCTTTTTTTAACTATATTTCCATTTTATTATCGATAATAAAATTGTATACATCGATAATCTTGTTGTGTTTTTTGGCTTTGAAAAATTCAATGAAACTTTCTAGTTTGATGTCTTTGTCCTTTAGTCGTTCCAGATCGTATTTTTTGCAAAAGAAAACTTTGGGACTAGCAGTGTCGAGAACATAACAGATTTCGCAATTGCCTCTCGGAGTCAATTTCATAATACTGAGCCAGTAGTTACCATAATAGTGACCTGCAATTAATCTGTTAATCACTTTGATCGTTCGGCTGCGTAGGGGTATTTTGTGTTGCCACATTTTGATGTGCAATCTGTCTTGGTATTTTTGGAAAAAAAATCCTTTCGTTTTACACATTTCTACCAAAATGTTATTCAGCAACAGTCGTTTTGAATTGTAATAGTAATGGATGAAATAGTTTCAATAACCCATTTCTCAACGCGTCGCACCACTGTTCTTGACGAAAGTTTCGTTAAAGCGTGAGACGCTTTCGTCGAAGCGTTGCCTTGCTTACAGCGGTACATGGTTCAAACGTGCAGTTGCAAACACGCTTCATTGCTGCTGAAACACACATTTCGCATATTTCACTGTCCTAACAAATTTTGCGCATATTTTACATCAATGTTCGCTTTATTTAATCTATAAACATTTTTTTAGAAATACTATTACATATTTTACGCAATTTCTCAGTGTGTATATTATTTTGTAGCCGTGCGCTTGCTTTCCCGATGGTGCCACGAGCTTCAATACGCACGGACGCTCGTACACACCTTCCCTCCCGTGCCCTTCCGATTGAGACTCTCGAGCCTTCTATGGTCGAATCGCTAAAAGAACGTCCGTGTCCGGTTTTGATTATGCGACACAGTGGGAGAAAACAAGAATCCTCAAAGCCGTCCTTCCAGGCATGATCTTTTTTAAAATGAGTTCTGCAGTCTGTCCCTCCAAACCCCCTTATTTGTTGTTTTTTTTTTTTGTCTATTTCTGTATGATCTTCCGGTGTCTTTCCTACAACAGTGTGATGTCGATCCCACGCGTCCGCGTCCACTCCCAGCTTTTTACAATTTACCATAAAATCTTGTTTTATACCTAAAGATTGGAGGATGGTAAGCTTTCATTTAAAAAAAATCAAACATAAATGTACAATTTAAAACAATAATTTTAAATTTTCACAATCGAAGCCACCAGAACACAAAGCACATAAAAGATAAAGCCGAAATTCTTCGTCTCTCCAGGCAACTGTCGTGCGATTCAAAATCACACCGAAACTATATTATCTATAACGATACTTTACGATACTGCATCTGAAAACTGTATAATTAGACCGCACTGGACAGACGTTCGTTTAGCATGGCAAACGAACGTGTCGCGACATCAAGATCCTAACGGGAAACTCAACATAAAAGATTGCCCTTTTTGCCCTTTTTTGCATGTGTCTAGTAGAACGAACGACAAGAGCTGACACATTCTGGCCCGACAGCAGATATGCTGTGTTTCCGTGGAAGCTGGGAGGGAGGGAG
Source organism: Anopheles dirus (assembly GCA_000349145.1). Classification (NCBI taxonomy): domain Eukaryota; kingdom Metazoa; phylum Arthropoda; class Insecta; order Diptera; family Culicidae; genus Anopheles; species Anopheles dirus. The sequence goes on from KB672979.1 coordinate 6,906,619, forward strand.
ATAGCGTGCGAGCGATTCTGTTTTCCCTAAAACACAAAAGTACTGATCTGTGCTGTTTGTGTGCCACCACACCACCCCGTCGGATTGGCAATAGCCGCTGCGGCAAACTGTACATACCCTCCTTCGTTCCGTCTCGTTAACACCACCACCGCTGCCGCCACACGGCGCACACGACGACGCCCAGTTCCACCGCCGAACGGTGTCAATCGGAATCGCTAAGCGTTTTCCTTCGCTTCGAGGCTTTCTGCTTGGACCAGTCTTCGTCGCTCGAGTCGTCGCTAAATTTGGCGGACGCCGCCTCCGCCGCCTTCTTGCTATTGTTCGCGTGTGCTGCGGCGGCCGCCGCCGCTGCCTTCTCCGCGGCCGTTTCCTTCTTGCTCGACGGTGCCTTCCGGCCCCGGCTGCTCGTCCCTCGCCGCCCGACGCTGGTCGACGTTTCATCTTCCGCCGCGAGCGCAAACAGATCGCTAAACTGCTTCCGCTGGCTTTCGGCACTGTGTGCGAATGCCTGCTGCAGGGCGCGCTGCATGTCGTTCTGCACGAACAGCCCGGTTCCGGTCCCGTTCCCGTGCCGGCAGCTGCGCCGGAAGTGTTCCAGGTGGTTCAGCAGCTGTTCGGAGGTGGGTGCCGTGTTCGCCTGCGCACTCTTCGACGGGCGTTTGCGTTTGTTCGGCGAGTTGGAGGGATACTTCGAGGTGAGCAGTGCAGCGATCAGCTCCGACAGCTTCTCCTCGAACTCCTGGCACCAGTAGCGCAGCACGGACGTGACGAACGGATCACCCCGATGCTTCGTCTCCATCTCCCGGCTGAGCAGCAACCGGACGAGCTCGGTGGTGGGTTTTTCCGCGCGCAGCAGCAACAGGATCGCCGTCAGCGCCTCGGCATGCGAGCCCGACTCCAGCTCGGGGATGATCTCCTGGAACGTTTCGAGCGCGATGTCGTGCGCTTGCACCAGCTGCCAGATGCACACCTGCTCGAACGTTTCGTACTCGAGGCTCTTGCGCAGGATCTCCACGATGCCGTCCTCGTCGAACAGGATGAGCTTGCCCTGCGTGATGCTGTAGACGATGTCGCCGAGGTTGCTCGCGTCGATGCAGCCGACGAGCAGCCGCAGCACGGTCGTGTTGTTCAGCATCGTCTGCTTGAACTCCCGGTACATGTCCGGCAGGACCCACAGGAACATCTGCGTGTTGTGCTTCTCGAGCAGATTGAGATCCTTCTCGATGCACTCGTCGACCGAGTCGTCCGTGTCGAGCGCATCGCACAGCACACCGTACACGGACGCCTTGAAGGCGGTGCTGCCGGTGCTGTTGCCCTCCTTCCGCCGTGCCTGCAGCTTCCCGTGCACCTTCAGGAAGTACAGCAGCAGGTAGCCGGCAACGTTGACGCGCGTCACAATCGCGACCAGCAGCGCCATGACGCGCTTTTTGCACGATTCCTCCTGCTGGTAGAGGAGCCGGTACGCCGCGAACAACGGGTAGTTGACGCTCTCGGACAGAATGTCCTCCGCCTTGGACGCGGGGAAGTAGCTTTTGTCCGGCAGTGTTTGCTTGATCACCGATATAACGCTCTCCGTGAGGTAGTTCTCCTGCTCCTGGTTGAGGGCGGCCTTCCCGCAGCTACCGAGGCACTGCAGCAGCGGCTCGAACGCCTTCACGCTCTTCTCGCGCAAAAACTCCTCCAGATGACCGTTCAGCGTGTCTGGTAGCGCGACCTTCGCAATCGCGGGTTTCTCCAGCAGCCGCACCTTGGCCAGCGGCAAATCATCATCGTCCGACACGTCCTCCGTTTTGGTGGTGGCCGTTTTCTTCGCGTCCTCCTCGTCGTCACTAAACTTCGGATCGTCCTGTGCCGCGACCCGGTGTGCTGCTGTTGCTGACGCTGCTGCTGCTCGGGGTGCTTCCGGTCGGACGAAACTGCCTACGTTGGTGGCTGGTGGCACTTGTACCGTTGAACCTCCTCCTCCTCCAACTGCTGCTGACCCGGGTGGCGCCATTCCTGGGACACCCCTTGGACCTTGTTGAGCGGGCGGCATTGGACCCCGCAGCGCAAGCCAACCGGCTCCTACAACACTTCCACCGCCTCCTCCCCCTCCCCCTCCGCCACTGTCGTGTGCTTTCCGTGAGGGATCCATTCGGTTCAGCTGCGTCAGGTCGGTCTGGTTCGGGTGCACCGCGTGCACCGGCGGGTGCATCAGATGGGGCGGGTGCTGCTCGACCGGTTCACCGCCCGCCACCGGATAGTGCATCATCATCGGCGCTTCCATTCCCGGCTGCGATGGATGCATGTACATACTGTTCGGTGGAACGCAAAACTCGCGGAAGTTTTCCCGCAGCATCGCCTTCAGCTCACGATCGAGCTTGGGAGACTCGAACAGCGGCACCAGATTCGGAACCACCTTCACCTCGAGGATCTTGCGCAGCGAATTGTAGATCCCGGCCCGTATGCGATCCTCCCACTTCGGGTAGAAGTTCTTCATGATGCGACACAGAAAGTCGAGCAGCGTGCAGCTCACGAACGGATGGGTCCTAACCGACTGGTATATCACCAGGATGGCCGGTTCCACGTTCATGATGTTGTCCTTGGCCGGATCAAAGAACAACCAGTCGTAAAACAGGGCCAGCTTCGCGTTCGACAATGTGACCGAGTTGGTGCACGACGTCAGCAGCCACCCGATGATAGCCCACCGCGGCATGATGTCCGAGGAGAGCATATCGTTCGTCGGATGGATCGCACTAATGATGTACCGTATCAAATCACACCGCAGGCTCTGCGACTCGGGCGTGTTGAAGTACCGCTCCTGGAACCAATCCTCGTAGCGCTTTTGATTGCCGAACTTGACACTGCTGGTGAGAAAGTGTATCTTGCGCTCGATGTCCGGCGTCAGCCGACCGCGCAGGAACCGTCGGCTGGTGCGCGTCTGCAGCAACTGCCATACGCCGTTGAAAGTGGGGCACAGCGATTTCGGGTTGAAATGCATATCCTTCCACAGCTGATCGAACTCCGGCACCCGGCTGACATTCTGCAGCAACCGCACAAACTCGCGACCGAGCGGAATTATGTCCACGAAGCGCTCTCGTATGAGCGAGATTATAAACTTCACCTCACGGTTGCGCAGATGCACGAACTGCGGTCCGAAATGGTCCTCGATCAGCCGCACGAACGTGTACGCCACCGAGCCGACCAGAAACGGCTCCTTCTCCAGCCACGCTCGGTGCTCGGTGAAAATGTCCAGCAAACCCTCGATCAGCGCGAGGTTCTTCGGGCTGACGTCGCCACCGCTCGCCTGGCGCAAAATGTTCCACACCAGACTTTCCAGATTCAGCACCTGGTTCTTGATCAGCTCCCGCAGCAACCACAGCAGTTGCTTGCACCCGACGTCCGTCAGCTTGTGGTACTTCTCGGCCACCAGCATGGCCAGATTGGTCGTTACGAAACCAAGCCCATCGCGCGTCAGCAGCGTCAGGTCGCGGTACGTCTTCGACGCACCGTTCGGATCGGTCAGTATGATGTAGACGAGCGCCAGCGAGATCTCCTCGTGCTGCTTCTCGCTGCTCACCAGCGACGACAGCAGATCGTGAAAGTCCTTATCGCTCAGTCCCTTCGTCGTCTCCTCGAGCGTGCGGAACGCCCGCATATACTTTTCCTCGTTCTCATCCCGCGCGTCGATCGTCTGCACGAACAGCTTGCCCTCGAAACCTTTCCCACTGGGATCCATTGGTGGTGGGAGCGAGGGGTTTTGTACGCGGACCCGCCCCGGGATTCGCTCCTCCGCTCGGACCTCTGCGCTGCTTACCACTTTCCGGAAGACGACGCCGTCCGGTGCGACGGGGGGATCAATCGCTCAATCGGAGCTGATGCCACCCTTCTTCTTCAGGCGTTGTGTGTACATCCACCAAAACTTGTGGTGGGGCGTGCTAGCACACGTTTCACGGCACACGTACACACATACGTGCAGCGCTACGGTGCACGGGTGGCGTTGAGCAGATTGGCGCAAGCTGGGGACAACGATATTTAGTTTATTTTCCCGTGATAGTTGGCCAAAATCGTATCGTGTTCCCGTTTACAGAAGGTTTTTTTGCAACCCGTTTTTTGTGTGTGTCGAGCAAGGTATGTACATCGGGAAGGTCCCTTGTTTGGTACTTTTTGACATCTCCCACTTTGACACAACTGTTCCTATGGACTTCGGCGCGGTGATATTGGAAAAGGTGTTGGATTTGGTGTTGACAGGGTTGATTGTTATTTACTTAGCTCAATATGTGCATAAAATATGGAATATTGCTTTAGAATACGTACAATATTAAAGTGTATGTCATATTATGTATTAGTTGCATCGAGTTTCATTTGATGCACTCAGCTACTACAATAACTTTGACAAGTTTGTTTGTAAGAAAATTAAACACGACAAATACTGGAATACAGTGCACATTCACTCGTTGGCGGTTTTTTAGTTGGCCGTTTTCTAGTTGGCTGTTCGCTAGTTGGCGGTTGTCAAATTTGTTGCTTGGTTTACAGTGCATATGCAATGGTTTGAAATCGATGAATTTGATCAAGTGAGCAGCTGAGGTAAAAAGGTACAATTTTGAGATAGGAAAGTGCTTGAAATTAATAAAATATAAATATTAAATTGAATGTAAAACACAGGATAAATATATTAAAAAAAACTATTGTTTATGTATTTTAGTTCGTTATTTTAGTTTTTGGTAAAATGATTTTTTGTAGTTCGCTTTTTCCATTCTGCTTCCATCAAATCAGAACGCATGTTCCTTAATCTTTCTAGCAGTGAAGGGTTGTCCTCTGCAAATTCGATGACCGTATTCATAGACTTCAATGCAGTAGAAAAATCAATGCGGTTTGCATTTGCTTCGACTTGCACGTTGTTGTTTTCATCTTCCTCCTCGATATGAACGTCGTTAGCTGGAGTTTCTGCAGTGTCATCTAACCATTCTTCTTCCATTATTATTTTACCAGTAGATT
>KB672979.1:6914442-6964241 GCA_000349145.1 Anopheles dirus
CGACGAAGCAACTCCATATTTGTTTGCGAGATTTTCGTAAGATGCACTTTTATTCTCGTACTCCTCAATAATATGAACTTTCTCGATTAGAGTAAGAGTTACATGTTTTCGTTTAACAGCTTTTCTCAATGTTTCGTTTTCTGTGCATTTAGTTGTTGATGATTTTCCGTTCATTTCGATAATTTGCTGATTTATTTGTTTGTCGATAACTACCTATAACCACCGATAACCAAAGCACAGGCAACTACAATTGAAATCAATGTTGTTCTCGATATTTCACATACGTCATATTAGGGGAAGGGGGGGCGCAGATTGAAATGTCATTCAATGGTTGGCGGGTAATCGATTTCCAACCAGTGAATGTGCACTGTACTTCACAATCAATCTGAATTCTTGATAATTCAAATGATAGTGTACATAAACATGTTTGACATAACGCTCCCACAACATGGCTGCTTCAACAAGCGACCAAATTTGGCCTTTGAATTAATGACGTTTGATTTGGCAAAGGAAAAATAAACGAAAAAGTGACATAAGCCTACCGATGGAAGAAACGCTTTGGTGGTTGAGCTAGTGATGGTTGTGTCGAACAATTAAAAAAATAAATAGTATATCGTTATCAATTTTCGTAGTTTAATTTCATCAACTATCTTTGTTAGGTATGCTTATTGAAAATATATAATCCGAAGCTCAATTCATCGTCGGTTGCATTTATTTAAACATTTTATTCATATTTAACGATACAATATGGATTGTATAATTAGTTGATTTAAACATTTATTGGATAAGTTGGCTATTGTTCCACAGCCCTGCATTTTGTAACAGCAATGCTCATTTATCAATCTCACTGGAATGAACCTTGTTTTGAATCGATGCACCCATCACTAGGTCTTTCGCGGCAATTTTTGGTAGCCAATTGTCAAAGCTTGGGATCCAATATCCATCTTGGGAAAGAGGCCATCTCTTATCTACCAATCTTGGGAAAATCCGACTTGACAGATTGTTTTGCCAGCAATAAAAACAAAACAAAAATCCCGTAAGGTTTTGTCACGAACGTACTTAACTGTTTTTGTATACATATTTTAATAGTGATTAGAGTTTTATGCTAAGAAAAATATATTTAACAGATTCCTAGATCGTATCGAGTTGTTTAAGGCGTGTGTTACCCAAGGTAAGTGTTTTATCCGCACCTGTACGCCGGTAACCGTGTTCTAACCTCAACTTGCATTTGTAGAAAAACGGAAGCAACTTTTAAATCATGGGAGTTTGGAGTCGCTTCATGTCCAAAAAAATTGTCTCAGGGACAATGATCGGAGTGGTTGGCGGTGCGGCAGGTTATTGGTTTGTGTCGAAGTCAGTCGAACGTCAGACGGTTGAAAACTCCTTCACCACGAACTACGAACCTTCGGCGTGCGCCCGATGGGATTGGAACTGGGACCAGTACGTGGAAAATGCGTAATTATGTTACAGCAATCTGGCGCTAACCATGCCCTTATCACACCCCTAGCCGTGAACCGAAAAGCCTCGTAAAGCCGCTGAAGAAGGTTGATGACCCAGAATCTCAAAACGAATACAACAAGGCGGTGGAATTGAAGAAGGGTCGTGCGATACGCCATCTGATTCTGGTTCGCCATGGGCAGTACAATATGGACGGTTTGACCGATACCCAGCGCACACTGACGGAACTGGGCCGTGCCCAGGCCGCCCTGAGCGGTGAGCGTCTGAAGCATCTCGCTTTGCCGTACGATGAGATTGTCCGCTCGACTATGACACGAGCGCAGGAGACGGCGGAAATAATAGGCAAATCGCTGTCGCATCTGAAGCTGGTCAATTGCCCACTGCTGGAGGAAGGATCGCCGATTCCTCCGGAGCCACCTGTTGGCCACTGGCGCCCCGAAGCATCGGTAATGACTCTCACGGCACGCGGCAATGCCAGTTTCACTGACGCTTTTCACACTTATGGCTTTTTTAGCAGTTCTTCCAGGACGGTGCGCGTATAGAGAGTGCATTCCGGAAGTATTTCTACCGGGCCGATCCGTCCCAGAAGTCGGACTCGTACACGATCATTGTGTGCCATGCCAATGTGATACGGTATTTCGTTTGCCGTGCCCTGCAGTATCCCGCGGAAGGGTGGCTTCGCATTTCGCTTGGCCACGCGTCCCTCTCCTGGGTGTCGATCTATCCGGATGGGCGTGTGTCGCTGCGCGTGCTCGGCGATTGTGGGCATATGCCGAAAGAGTGTCTGACACGATAGGAAGTGAGTATTTTTATAGTGGCCACGCTTTGGGAAGGAAACCAATCATACAGTGCACATGCAATCGAATAGAAGGAATGTGTAAAGAGTTAAGAAGAAATAAGAATCTATTGCATCGGAGACCGGCCTTATCGCGGGTGTGCTTCAACTGAAAGAATATCGTCGGTTTGATCGGCGGGGTTGGAGGTAGATTATCACCCCGGTAAGTGAACATCAAACATTTCTAGCACTTTATTTGGTGTTGGGAAACTCCAATAACTAACGCTTTCGGATAAAACAATTCTAACAAAGTTCAAGAAGCACAGCGAACCCGCTGCTTGTGTAACATACATAAAATTCCTTAGCCTTTATTGATGTTCAGTGTTACTTTGAAGATTGTACATGGGCAAATATGGTAACGAACGTTTGTGATTTGTGTTTATTTTTCCCAACACTTTGGTACGTGTAATGCGTGGTATGCGATTGTATTATTTAGTAGCATTGTTAAGTGAGTGTAATATATTTTAAGTGGTTCAATTTTCTTAACATGTTTTGTTTTGCTCTGGTGCAAGCGTTTGCCGTGAGAAGAAAAACAAAAACATACCTTTAACATTTCCCCCCTGCGCCACACCATGTGTAATGATCGAACTACCTCCATTCGAAACGCACCGAGTTGTAGTATTGCGGGTCGCACACAAAAGCCTCCGTGAAACGTATACACAATCTAACGATCGAACGGATGCTTAAAATAGTTGTATCGCTTGTAGTAGTGTCGTATTTTCGTTTATCAATTTCTCATATCTAACGGCTAATAGTTTGCTTGTCTGCAGGGTGGTCTAAATTCCACCGCAGCTTCCACGATCCCGGGGCTCGAATCGTCGAAAGCGTCAAACTAATGAGATGCATGCTGCATTAAAAGTACCAACAGCAGCATAATACCAAAAAGCTTTCAAAATAATTCCATTTAAATAGATAGCCTACCGACCGTTCTGTTGTGTTCAGTTTGTATAGGAAGGACACGAAACTCCTGGAAGGATAAGCTAGAGTCCTCATCCTTGCGCGGGTTGATATGTCGTGTAGTGCTGCGTATAGTATCATATTCTGCTTCTAATGGGAGAGACGCTAAACAATTCATCTCGGCAAGTCGGTTGGAGGAGTGAAGGAGTTCAGAGGCCCCACTCCGACACTGCGCTCGCGTTCGGCTTCGCATTCTATCAAATGGGGTATTTAGTAATTGCTTTATTTTTTATGTTGTTTAAACGTTATTCGTAGTGTATATTTTGTCTTGCTCTTTTCATATTCTTTTGATTGCGAAACAGCAAATACGATGGAAAAAGAGTTTTAAAAATTTGGCATTGGTATGTTTTGTGCATGAGAGCGGTGCATGTCGTCGTCACCTTCGTCGTCGTCGTGCGCACACGGTGTTGCATTGAACATTCGAATCGTCCATCCCCGTTCGAACGAATCTTCATTTGGTATTACACCTGCCGGGTGATAGAGAAGCAAGAAAACAACAACAAAACTACGATTAGCTACTAGGTCCCGGTTTTGAACGTCCCGTTCTGCGAGTGTTGCCGCATTACTTTCATGCTTTGGGTGCTGGATCTAAGTTATTTGCAAGTGAAATAGGGTCGACGGGCGCTGCGCTGCTTAAACTTGCACGTCAAACGATGGGGAGCGCTGCGAAACGATTTCGTCGTCCTCGTCGTTCTCTTGCGAATCTTCCGGCTCACCGAGCGCGTGGACAAACTCGTAGAAGTCAATCCTGCCATCACCGTCCACGTCCACCTCTTTGATCATGTCTTCAACTGTGCGAGAGAGGGATTATCAGTGTTCACAGAGCAAAACACCATGGTGCCCGAATCTACTTACTCTCCTCCTCGTCCAAATCTTCACCCAAACACTGCAGCACCGCCCGCAGGTCGGACGCGGTAATGTAGCCCCGATTGTGCTTGTCAAACACCCGGAACGCGTCGCGCAACTCGCGCTCCTCCTGGTCGGCGGACGTCTCCGCCACCGTGTCCGTCATGTTCGACATGATGTCGACGAACTCCTCGAAGCTCACGTTCCCATCGCCGTCCACGTCGATCTCGAGCAGCATCTCCTGCAGCTCCTCGACGCGCGCAAACTGACCGAGCGAGCGCATCACCGTGCCGAGCTCCTCCTTCGTGATCGACCCGTCGTTGTCCTTGTCGAACAGCCGGAACGCCTCCCGGAACTCTTTCATCTGGTTCTTCGAGATGAAGCGTTTGTTTAGGCTGTAGCTGATGTTGTTGCCGGAAGTGAGCGAATCGGTCGTCTGCGAGCGGCGCTGTTTGCTGTGCAGTGGCACGTTCGCCCCATCGACGAACACGTTCCCGTCCAGGCTGGAGCTGTCGCTCGGCGGCTGATTGAGGCTGTCCTGCCGGTACGGATCGATCGGGGACCGGGAGCTGGACCGGCCGCTGTGGCCGCTCGTCGAATCCGGGCGGTGCGAATGTTGCTGCTGCTGCTGCTGCTGATGTTGGTCATTACCCGAGCCTGTTGCGTGGGAGCCTGCTTCCGCTGACGTCGTAGGGTCGTTGTTTGTCTGTCGGGTCTGTGGATGATAATATTTAGTTAGGACAGCACCATAAAACATACGCCTAAAGAGGGGTTAATTCGCACCGGCCTGATTGTAGGTGTGCATTGTGGGTGAAGCAATTGAATTGAATACACCACCGGGGTAGCGCTGCCTTTGGCGGACAAATAGTAATTGGAAGGATCAGTACAGGGACAGACACCATGCCTCCGGAGGTTTTGCTAGTGTTTTTGTTCGCATTTATACGAACAACGACACGCAAACGTCGCCTCTTTGTTCGCTACTTGCACACCACCGTGGATGATGTATACAAATTTATTCATTTCCATTCTAGTTGCAACAAAGATAAATTGAATATGTGTCATCATTTGATGGTTTTGGGTCGAAGTCACAGCGGGAAACCAAGCGCCTCTGGAAGCTCCCTCCGACGTACCTTCTTCGCGTGCCAAATGTGGTTTAAACAATTTGATTGACTCGAAAATCCAATCATGAGCTAACTCGTCCGACACGTTTGAGATGAAGAAAAAAGTGGCCGCGGTTGTTGGGGATGTGCGCTTCTTCTGGCGAAGAGCAGCAGCGGCAGCAGCAGCCATACGATGGAAGAGAATCGAAGCAACGTGCTTCGAATGGAAATGGCGCACACCCCGTTCATTTTAAATGTGGCTATCCGTGAGCAGAGAACTATTTTGCGCTCAATACGAAAAAAAAACACAATTCGTCTTTTTGCCCATACGATATTTCATCAATGAGATGGAAAAGCATCGTGTTGCCGTGTTACTGGCAGGATTCCGCATCGGAATCTCGATTTATTTGCTCTCCCGGAACTCCCGGATGGGAAAAGGGCTGATAAAGTGCTTTCCGCGAACTTTCCAGCGGCAGGAGCGTAAGTTATTTATGTGCGCCGGGAAAACATTGATTGGGCGCGGTAGCGTAAGTGCGCCCGAACGGGAAAGGCCCCGGGAACGAAAACTAAGCGACTAGTTAAAGCGAATGGATTGTTTTCCCCCACTTCTCCGTCTCTCCGCGCGCTCTGTAGCTGCGTTGAAATGTTTGCCAGTGACAGACGAGATGGTTTTTCCGTTTCGGTCAGCAATCAAACAATGGCGCTATAATTTGCGATCCTTAAGAGAATTCAATTGGACGGAGGACTTCGGGCCGGCGGCCGCGGTCGATTGAAAGTATTAAAAACGTACCGGGTGTGTGGGTGTGTGTGTGGGTGTGCGTACGAAAAGGACATTCAAATGGTATTGATTTTCCGGCCGTACATTTTGTGCGTAAAGTTTGTTTCCGCATCGGATTTCGGTCGCTCTGTTCCGCCCGTGTTCCCCCAGGGCTGGCGCAATTCGGTAAGGGAGCGGATGAAACCCTGTTTCAAAGCGAATTGTTGGCAAATATTTGACGAGTTTTTGATGTTTCTATACACTGGCGCGCGCGCTCACGAGCAGGTTCGCGCTTTGTCGATACTTTGTCGAATTATTATGCCTTGTGGAGGTGCTCTGGAATGTTCCCGTGGAATAATTTTCATCCAGTGGAATCGGATCGGAGAGGTGTTTTTGTCCTCGGTGCGATAAATGACCCATTTGTTGGTACACCAATACGTTAAAAGAGGCTCAGAAGAGGTCGGAAAGCAGGTTCGTTAAAACGGTGGATTTTCTGGAATTTTAATTTTGGAAAATCGTTGTATCCTTGGTGTGCGCGTATCCAATTATCGCAGTGTGTTGGCACACCGATTGCACCATCTGGCATTCCGGTGGCACCACGTGTGCTTTGGCCTTTGTGTGCAATCAAACGCTAATCGTTTCATCATCATCATCATCATCATCATCGTCGTCGCCATCATGAAGGCGAAAATCGATTCTTTGTGGCGGTTAAACATTATCGAACCCACGTTGGGTGGGTGTTTGGCAAGCAAGGTGGATATATGGGAACGACTTCGGTTAGTATTATCACCAACGTCGATAAGGCGACGACAACGGGACAGACGGGACAACGGGACAGCAACAAGTAAGATAATGCGCTGCTGCGAGTATTTTTCGGAAATTTGGTGCCATTTGCATTCCGCGATCACGTCCGGAATTGCTCATTAAAATTCGAACCGGTGCAATACCGGTGTAAGTTCTCTCTTTAAGCAGCGCGACATAGGAGGTTACGGACATAGGAGGTTAAATGCGCGTCAGCAAATTCTCTCGAGAATTGCATCACGATCGGCTACACCTCCAGCCGCCAGTGCCGGTCTTGCAACTTCAATAAGTTCATCCAAGATTCGCCTGCGGCACCTTCAACCCCCGAGGGAAATTTGACGGGCATTAGGAGCATCTTAAGAGTAGCGAGAAATTAAAGTTATTCGCTTGTTCACGCAAACCTGCACCGCAAGCCAACATTGCAACCCGTACCCCGACCAAACATCCCGAGGTTGCCCGAGGTTCGAAGTGTGGAAGCTGCCTGCTTCCTGGAACGCGTCCTGGCACACTGTGTGTGTACTCTCGATCGGTCGAGGAAGAAGGAACGTGGGGGCGTCTTTCTTCAGGGTCGGGTATCGGGGAGCGGTTCTTTTCCAGCACGAGGTCGCGTCGCAGACGTACCAAGCAAGCAAGCAATTTCTCGTGTGCAATTTCTACGGTCAGCAGATCGTGTCGCATAAATGTGCCCATTTCTACATCACACCACCACCCGGGGTGGGCGTCCGGACCAACAAGGACAGTCCGGGACCGAAAACAGGAGAGGGAGGCGCCCATTTGGTTGGTTCCAAGTGTTGGCATTTGTGCCAAGATTGCCATGTCGTTTCGCAGCGTGCGTAGAAACATGCTGTCGGATGGGAGTCGATAAAAGCTAATGGTCAAACAGTGTACCCGGGCTGGCCCCTTTGCCCCGTGTCGCAAGTCACCCGCCGGTAATGGCCGATGGATCGTATGGATTCGTTCGAGGATTAATGTGTCGATGGCGGATGGTTTTGACGCCGGACGCAACAGCGCTCCGTGGCGGTGCTTAGACAGTTTCCAGCTGAGCCAATCATCTGCCGGTGTTATTGGATTAGGCAGCATGTGTGTAGCGTAAGTTTGTGAATTAATTAAAGCGGGAGCTTAATATTGAGCGTGATCCTATTAGTTTCCCCAGCACGAAGTAGCGCCGTGTCACGTGAGAGTGGCATCCTTTCCACGCGGGCTGCAGTAACAAAGGGATACATTCCGAAGAAACCGTAGAATCTCTTCCATGATGTTAGGTTAGATAGCACGCTTCCAGCAGCATTCCACACCGTTCTCCGCACTATTGATCCCTCGGGCGTGGAGGTATGAGCTTGCGTGAGTTGTACAACAAAGTTTCCGCTTCAAACCGTGGTCGTCGTCCCGAACCTTCCCAAACGTTCCCCGTGGGAGAAATGGGAGTGTAAATTTATTAACATATATGCATTATACGCGCTCCGGAAGTGGTTGCTGGTGGCAGCACAGAACGGGTTCACTTTATCAAACCGTAACTCCAAGTCCCGCTTTCGAGATGTGTTGCGGTGATGGAGTGACGGGGACTTCCCTTAAGGGGGTTCTGGCGTTGGTGCTTAAGCCGTCACACAATGCGCTTTTATCGGAAAACTCACACGTGGGTGGCAGTATACCCGCCCGCCTGCGTCCGTGTACTAGAATATTCTTCCCTCGTATGGTAATGACTAAATTATTACGCTTTGTTTGCTTCGCCCGTGTGCACACGGTGCGGAAGCTCACGGGCGGCACGGTGGGAGTAGGAAAAGTCCACGACCACGACCGGTAATCAGTTTAGGTGGATTAATTTATGGCAGATTACGATGAATGAACCTTTGCCCGGGTTGGTGCGCACGTATGAACGAACATCGGTTAAACGGTGTCGCGCTTCGACCCCGTGGGAAACGGCTCGGGAAGGAATTATGCGCTTCGACGCGACACAATTGTGATAAGATGCTGCTTGTGGGCGAATTTAATTAGCTTTGTCTTATCTGCCGCGGGTTTATTGAAAAGAAACAGTGGCACTAGTGATACGAGTAGCCTGACAGAAGCTATGTCCTCGAAATGACGTATTGGATATTTGCAATAAATGTGAAGAAATTGGTTTCCAATCGTTCAATCTGACAAGATCTGCTTCAACTCAAACATAGAATGCTTTAAGCTTAGCCATTAGCAAACATTTTGGTCCTGGAGAAGATGCTGTTAGGCACAGACTTTTCCAAAACCAAAAGAGCTAATATATTCCACTAACACCTCTTCGGTTCCTTTCCAAGACATTTCTGCCCAAACAGCATCCACCAACCAGCAATCTAATTATGGGAGTTTCAATCGCATTATAAAAACGTCCCGTTCTGCTTTTCCGCGTCATTTTCTCTCACGGTGACACACCGTTGTCGCTGGTTCTGGACAGGAACGTTCACATGACTTCATTATTTCGCTCATTTTGACACAAATTTCACACCATTTCTCTGTGGGACCGGTGGCCCCAAAGAGTTATGTTGGTGGGACACTCCCTCCCGCAGCTCTCCCCGTGCACACTCACCATGATCAGTTGTCTGATGTCTTTGACGAAGGTCGATGCAGTGAGAAAGTTGTTCACCGCCGAGAAGATTTTTCCTTCCAACTTGAAACGGTTTTTGGGGTGGGTATCCTACGTAGAATCCGTGATGGCGGCGGTGGGGTCGACGAGGGCGGCGGTGACGGCGCTAGAGCCGGGGAAGAGGACAGGCTGGAACCGGAGGGAGGAAGCCGGTGGTGGGTTCCGTTTGCCGGTGACGCTGATTTCGATTGATGATGATGATGGTGTCGCTGATTACGATGTTTGACTGTTTGCCAGTGGGTGGTTCGCTCGGGTTCTAGGTGGCCGTTTCGAGCAACACATAAACCGAATGCGAAGGATTCCGGGAGCAACGCAGCGGTACCTGTTCACCAGCTATAAACACACTCACGGCGTGTGCCACACGGCCTCTCACACACGCACAACACTAAGTGGGCGACCGATGTATCGTCACGGCACGCAGTTTGATGGCATCAGATTGGGCCTGGGTCTGAACCGATTGGGAGGCGAATGTTTTTTTTTATGTTTGCCGATGTTTGCACTGCGATCGCGAATAAATCACCACATTTTATTTACGTTCTCGTCACGCGGAAGACGCTAGAGTTGTGGTAGGAAACATACGGGAGAGCGTTATTTTGAGCTTTGTACGCAAACATGTACTTTTCTTCGTCGTTGGAGCTGAAACGGGAGCAATCAAAGTAATGGGTATCGACAAGTAAACAAATGTATCACCACACCGACACGTGCCGCACTCTGCAGCGTACTCTGGGCAACTGATCGTGTTTCTGCAAACAAGATACCGATCGCATGTAAGTCCCCCCGGGTGGACACGTAGTTGCGCAGCCGACTGGCGTTGATTAACGAACGCGGGGATTTCTGTGTTTTTCGTGGCAGATTTCTGACGTTCCGTCCCGTGTCCGTGTTTGCTGATGGCCATCGTCATCGGCAACCTGTTTGTTGTTCCCCGCTGCAGTTTGTTTGCTCTCTCTCTCTTGGTCTCTCTGTCCGCCCTGTCGTGGTCGCGTCCAGCAACGTTACATTTGCATTTTATTTATGTTTTAACTCCAAAATACGTCAGCAAAAAGGGGGGGCTGCTGTTGCTTCTGATACGTTCTTGCCCGCTCAGGAATGGTTAATATTTCATTGGCTTAAGGAATTCCAACTCCACAGTGTGTTGGGGGTCGCAGCTGCGGCGAAGGGGCGAACTGTTCAACATGCAGCAGACGTGCTGCAGAATTGCAACCTCCAGTGGATGAATTCGCACGGCGTAGTGTTCTTTTTATTATCTGACTAATGGGTTTAGAGCCGGTGTTTATGGAACACTAAAGCTTGCGATAAAAACGTCGTAAATAATCCTTAAAGAGATGACGCTTACGGTAGTGAGGTAGTGAGTCTCGTTTGTGAGGAGACGATACTCACGAATTACTCACTATATAAAGAAGCGTTCCTCCCAATAGAACCCTATTACTTCGCAACCTGCAAAATAGTAATAACATTTAGCTTAAT
This sequence comes from Anopheles dirus, assembly GCA_000349145.1. Classification (NCBI taxonomy): domain Eukaryota; kingdom Metazoa; phylum Arthropoda; class Insecta; order Diptera; family Culicidae; genus Anopheles; species Anopheles dirus. The sequence continues at coordinate 6,925,269 of KB672979.1, forward strand.
TTATGACACGCCCCGAACGAAGTCGATGAATCTCTTCCGGCACACTATCGCTAATGCGGATGTTTATGTAATTCACTCGGGCTGAAATTAGGAAGCCAAATTCCGAAGCATCCTCCTCCTCCTTTCGGACGGTCGGACGGCACGGAGCAGCACCAGTTAGCAGCATTTTTCTCGTTAGCACGCAGACACCACCCGAGCAAGATAAAGCGTAATTACGACGGACAAAAAACGCGGCACAAGCCAAAGGGTGGTGCTGGGTGGGTGGGGTGGACAAGGAGCTTTTGGAGGAAGAAAGTGCCTGCAACACGGAAACATAATGAGTTTCGGGAAGGGAAGGAAAAACACCACCCGAGCGCAACGCAGCAACGGAAGACTGAAGCAAACAACATAATATAGTGGAGTAGTGGAAAAGCACGGTGAAAGCTTTCGGGAGTAAAAAAAAATGCACGCACCCCCCCCATAAACGCACAACACAAGGATGCACTCTGCTCTGTTAGTTGTATTATCCAGGTCAGTTGAGGAGGAGCGAGTGCGCCTGGCTTGGGAATGGTGAAGTAGTATGCAGAAACTTTGCACTCGTAGATGGGAAGAAGGCCACCAGTAGGAAAGCCGTAAAATTATAGTTTGAAAGTTCGTATTTCCCTCCCGAGATTCTCTGGAACGCTGCCCGGGTCTCGGGACAGTATGATCGCCTCAACACTCCGAAGCGTGCAGTATGCGGCATGCGTAACAGCAACACAGAAGCCAACCGGCGCGCTGGGACCTACTTTGCGGAACTTTTTCTCGCCGTTCTTCGCCTTCGGGCAGAACAGCGACACGGACGCTTCCCGTTCGCCGGACTCCTGGCAGCACATGCAGGAGCGCTCCATCTGCCAGATCTTGCTGCCGGACACCTGGATGTAGCTGGCGCACCGGCCAATGCATGCGAACGACGGGATGGGCTTCGGCACGCAGCCCGGATACTGCAGCACGTGGATGACCGGTGTCACCTGGCAGTCGTCTGCTGCGGAGTAGTGCGATCCACCGTCCTCTGGCCAGGTGCGGGTGTGTGTCGAAGGGGTGGGACGGAACGATCGGCGGATGAGGAGTGTTGGTGCGTGTGTGTTTAGAGCGAGAGAGAGAGAGAGAGAGAGAGAGAGAGAGAGACGGAAAAAACAGGCAGAGAAAAGGGATACAAAAGTTTAATTTCACATCTATCAACATGTGGTTGGAGATGGTCGCCCGACTGTGTCCCTCGCTCCCTTGCCAACATCATAACATAGTGTTCGAAATTCGGGGTTTGGTGGTTGGTTCTGTGGTTCGGCGTGTTTGGTTTGGGGGTTTGTCATTTGATGAAATTGGATTGCGGTGAAGTGCTGTCGTCGGTGGTGAAATGCTGCAAAACAAAGCATAAACACGGAATCGGATTATGCAGATGGACTCGCGTGCAGGAGGCTTTGTGTGCTGGAATTAGAGTAGTGAAAGGATGGCACGTTAGAACAACACCAAAACAGCAATGTGATTGAAAAACAGATTGATGAATGCTCGTCGGTTAATTGGATGCGATTTGTTTTCGAATTCAGCCTGAGTGGTGGGAGTATGTTAGCGTGTTTGACGTAATTATGTTAACTTTATTATGTCAATTCATCACGTACGCATTATTGACAGGATAAACCGATAACAGAAGAACAGAAAAACCAAATATCATTACACAGAACTCGATTCGATGCACATTCTGCGAATGGCATCCCTACAATCGATTGCTTTTTCAAACGGTCCTGGATACAGAACCGTCTTTTCTGCAGCATCCCGTCACTACTACTTCTGTCCTGAGGTGCTATCTTTTCTACCGTGAAGTTGTGCCATTGTGTATTGCCCTTCGTTCAGGAATGCGATCGACCTAGTTGGTGTGCGATCTATCTGGCGAAAGGGAATGTATGGAACGGAGCACTGCTCTCGATCCAATCGATAGGCAATCTACTTCCGACGTGTGTGTGCGTGTCTTTCTTCTAGCGACAACTATAAATTTAAAAACTGTTGGACAATGGAAGCAAATGGTGCTAGCTTCACTCTAGTTTCCCAGTTCCCAGAGTTGCTCAGTACGTTCTGAGCGAAGGAACGCTCTTGCTCGTCGTGCTTTTCGTGAATGATTAAACTTAAGATACAGCTTTCGGGTCAATTCATCACGCTTGAGCGCATTAACATTATTAAAAAGCGCATCTGGACATGAGAAAATTGTGAAGAGGAGCTTTACGCTATCCCATTTGTGCGGCTATCGCAACACTAAATCAGGGACCGTGAGCAAAGTTTCGCGTTTAATTTACTTGCTAATGTTTATTATCCCGAACGACCTCATGCTGCGGTATTAAGTGTTGTCCCAGGCCAACAGACTGAACACGGGAATGCGGTTGCTATCCGGATATACTGAGAAAGTTGAAAAGGTAAAACACACACACACATTACTTGGCTGCTCTTGCTCTTGCAGTATCCTTAGATGAATGAAAATCGTCGTCCGTGGGCGTCGTTTCCCCGGCGGCGGCAGCACCACTAACACATACTAATGCCTTGAAGCGTGAGAATCGGGAAATTGGTTTTGGTGGACGACAAAAAAGCTCCCACGTCTGGATTACGATGATCCTTCGTGGAAATTACCTCTTTTGAAACTAATTCACCGTAAATCACCCGTCTATTTGTATGCTTTCGTATGAATAAATGTGTAACGTTAACATATTTGCCCAAACTCTACCCCCTTCCTGTCAGTTCAGTGTAAATGGTCTCGAAGAAAACACCCTGCTAGAACGATCCTGACGCTTTCCTGGTGGGAGCATAATCGAATAACAAGTCTTTGAAGTGGATGGTGCTGTCGATTTGGAGACTGCATATGGGAATTTCGTCGTTCGCACCTACGACAGAAGTAATAAATCTGTCGTCTCCATGTCCCGTACCCGCGCCTTTCCGTCAAAGCTCGAAAACTACGGAACGTGCTTTTTCGAGAATATCGTTATCCCGTTGAAACCGTAACAAGGACCAAATCATGGCTGCTGGCGTGATGATTGAACTGACTCACCCTGACTCCTCGTGTCGCTGCCCGCACTGCAGTGGGAGGACGTAGGGTTGTCGATTTGTCAATCCCCAATAAAGCCCAACAAAGACGAGTCGGCAATGACGTGATTCGTGTTGTCAAACAAGTCTCGCGTTCTCTCGCGACACATGCTCGAGATAGCTAGTTGTGCGTTCCGCCTGGCATTCGTATGTTCCCCTTACCCGGTACGGTTTAGGGAGTTCATCGACGCGTGGCTGTTGACATATTTGGACACTTATCCCATATTCGTGCGCTTCCCTTCGTTTCACACGTTCATCTCCAGTCCCGCCCGTCATTTCACTTGTGGGTCAACAATTCCCCGTCGACGGAATGCCTGCAGTGAAGGCTCGAGTGAGGCTCGAGGACATATTGGAAGCGCACGGCTCGTGCGGACCCTGGTGGATCGATGGACGACGGATGTAATCAAACTTTGTGTTCCTGCCATCATCAGCCACACCAACAGTCTCGTTTCCTTTGTCCTTCCTCGAACGGGGGCCCTCTAGTCGGTATGGGCCGGGAACTTTGTAAACAGTGCCCGGTTCCCGGTTGCCCAGCTCCGGGTGACCGAAAGTTGTTTGATTACGAATCTTCAGTGGTATTAGTGGCTCGAACTTAACAAGACTTAACATGTAGCACGCTGCGTGAAGGGTTTTATTGCCAGGGACTTTGGGCCGTGATGGTATTGCTGGTGCGAAACACACAAAAAAATTCCAATGTCCCAACGTCAGCCATGGTATGGTGGTGGACGCCTGTTTGATGGTGCGTGTTTGATTTTTGTCTCGACGCAATAATGGTCATCTGTGGCAGTTAGCACAACGTTGGCTGCATGAGTTTATGATGTGCGCACGAGAGCAGGGAGAAAGTTTCCCCGGGAGCCATTTCTTACTTGTGCAGCACGACTTCAAACCACACCGTGGATTATCTTTCGCCACGGACGCATTCCGTGCGCTGGTCAAACACGCAAGAGAGTTACGGACTTTGTGGCAATGTTTTCTGCTACTTTACGACATGGCTTTTTTCCCTTTCTTCCAATATAGCTTCAACCAACCGACTGGGTCGCAATGTAAAGCTCAATAATGGATGGGAGCTGCGATGATGCGTTAACTGTGATTGAGTTTTATTGAGTGAACGCAACGATGATGGAACCGGGCGTAAAACCAGCTTCACCGATGGGAGAACGTATGTGCGCCCTGCGCAAGCACAAGAAGCCAAGAGTCGGCAACACCGATCATATGATTACGCTCGGGATATAGATTGGTACGATTTATGAACCCCATAAACGGACGTTGCAAGAAACATGTTTTCAGGATGCTGGTAGCAAAAAGTATCGGGTGCAGGGTTCAGTTTTTCAGAAGCTTTTCCGCTGACACTACGGACGGACGGAATTATTTTTCTAAGCCATTAGCTTCTTTTGCTGTTCATCATGATCGTTTTGTTGATAAAAGGTCGAAATGAGCGAGACACAGAGGCAAAACGCATTTCTTTAGTGGCGCCATATGTTGCCATAAACTTATTACTCTTACAAATCAATTTATTTATGTTTGGAATGCCATTTACCACCTCGAGATAATATTGAAAGAATACTTTCTTGGATAAGCATCTCGTTTCGGAGGGAAGAGAAGTAGTTGCAATAATGTTATATTCCTGTTTATGACGTACAGAAAAGAACTATGTTTACCCGTACATTTCCCATGAAACGAGATGAATAAACACCTTTTCCGTACGGCCATGGTCAGCTATCCGGAAAGGGTCATTTATCATGCCAAATGTTGCACCAACAACAAAAAAGAATGGTATCGCATTTCTGCACAATAGAAGGCTCGCATTACTCCCCACAAACTGTTTAAGCGACGATTCCCTCATCGCACCGACGAACGTCGTGGAATTTCTATTAAAAATGGCCAACATCAATCATAGTAATAAGCCAACGGGAAGCTGATAGCAGCCGCAAGCTCTTCTGCGGCCGTATTAATAGATTTCTATAGATGGCAAGTGCTTGTGTCGGGTGTGTACTCCCGCTCAAAGTAAGAGCAAAAGCTGCTCTATTTCTTTGCGCAAAAGTACCGTACGGTGCGGAACAAAACAACCCTCAGCCACTGAGTGGAAACACTCCACCAAAGCCGTGATTTCGCTTCTGCGTGATTGTTTCTCATTGGAAAATTAGGCAAATTGTGCTGGCGTAATGTGTATTAATGCTCGCTGAGGGAGTTCACAAAAAAGGAGCGTCCGCTATTGTCTTAAGGGGGAAGTATTGGTGGAACTGGAGAACCGGGAAGACCCTCTGCCCCACGAGGGTGCACGAAACCGGTGGATAACGATCTCTCCCGCACACGAGAGGCTTGGCGGGTTTGTAGTGGAGCACTGGGAGTCAATATTCAAATAAGAGACTTTATCTTTACGACCGGACGAGGGCGAATCGTTGCGAAAGATATGAATTGGAATTGCATGGCATTACGTCGGGTGGCAGCGGTCGTTGGTCGTTTTTTAGTGCCACAACACGCACACACCGAGAACAACAATACCCGGTGAAGGAAGGTAGACACCGTACTTCCGGTTACTATAAAAGAGAATAGTACTTAATACAGAAACTTCTGCTGGTGCTATATAACCCCGGAACGTTGTGCTTTAAGGTGATCAGCGTCAGTTCGGCGACAATTCAACCGTGAAGAGAGAAGACATTTCGTACATCGCAACGCGTAAATCTTGGAGGATGCTGAAACAGGAAATTCAGTCAAATCAATTCGATAATAGTGAAGAGAAACGGAAACATGGATTACTACAGGCTTTAACACGAATCGAACGACACGTGAAGACAATTCCATCCCAAACGTGATGATGATGATGATGATGATGATTCCGATCTCCTCTAGAAGATGATCAAAAAGGGCACCGCTTTACGTTTTAGTGTCCGCGGCACAGGAACGGCAGATGCATAAAATCTCGACAGTGTTCGTTTGCCAGCAGGGCCTGTACACAAAGAACCGTCATCCATGACGGAACTTTAAGCGCCAATAGAATTTCCGACCAGCCAAAAGCACAGCAACACTGGCAGCGAGTTGATGCGATTACTCACTCACTTCGCTGGCGAAACCGCCATTCGAAGCTTCTAAAACCACCCGTTAAACGAAGATTTCGTCCTGCGTTGCCTTCGCTACCGTACCGGAACGAGCGTTTTACACGTTTTCGTTTTTCTTCGCCGTTTTTCTACGCTCAGGAATGGGTTTCTACGTTTTTCTGCTGCCGCTCCTGCCCTCGAGGTGTTTTTGTGTCCCAAGGAGGGACTGATGCGGCAGCTGGTGCTTGTTTTGTAGTGCAGGCCCGAAAAGAAAAAGCGACAGTGAAATAAAAACGCGCCCGGTTTTATTTGGATGACGGAGAACAGCAAGACTAATTGAGGACAAACGCCACAGGGCTATCGCCAGACCGCGAAGCGCTCTGGTGGGCGTTTGATTTGAATTTCATGATACACTTCGCAGCTGCTTCTTCTTCTCGTCGGCATCTTGGTTTTATATCATCCTGCGACAAGAAATGTTCTGAGATGCTTTTTCTTCACCACCACCACCACCACCTGCCTTAACCAGGTTCACTATCGTAGTAGCCTTTGTTGTTTTGTTTGCACGTTAAAGTACTTTTTCTTCGGCAAAACCCACGCCTGTGGTAAGTCACAACGGCACTTGCTTTGTCCTAGCGGGCGGGCAGGTTACTCGTTAATCCTACCCCGTGTGTTTGGCCTTTTCTTTGTCGTTGCTCCAACGCTGCTGGGGTGGTCCAAGGTTAAGGGGAGCGTATCCCGTAATCGTGGATATAGGACACAGGGATATCAGGTCGTCACCGCAACCCACCGCAGCTGGGTTGCGTTGCTGCGAGTTCGCTGAAGTTCACTCCACTCGTTTCTCACGTGTTGGCATGTTGTCCTTTTTTGTGTTTAGGCTCTACCTCTCGGTCCTTCCTGCTTCGGTCCCGCGTCGGTCACAGTAACACAGTCAACACACTTGACACTGATTCTGGGATTCACTACCACCACACTGCACCGTACCGCAGTTGAAGGACTCTGTCGCGGAAACCTTCAGCGAGTTAAGGATTCACACATACACACACGCATACACAACACAACACTACCCCCGTCCCAAGCGAAGGTTCACCTGCTTTTCGCTTTTTTGACGTGCTGTTGCCCTGTCACACTCCGGTGTTGAGAGAGGGTCGGTTAGTACAAGGATTAGAATACCGCGAGCTCTAGTGGGAACCGTTCGACGCGCACTTTGTACCGAGAATAAGCGTCTTCCGAGCACGGGCTGTTTATTTTATCCCGACGATACAGCCTCGGATATCGCCGAGTGCTCTCGCAGCGGCCAACTGCTCTCGCGCGCATGAATCGCGCTCAGCAGGACGAAATCCTTTGCCCTGCGGGGGCCTGCTCGCCAGAACGAAATGAGTTGGAGCTGAACTAAGAAAAAAAAGAATGCACGAAGAACTACACAACAGGACGATGTCCTCGCCGTGAGCGGTCGGTTGGGCCCACCGCCGAGCGGTTTCGTGCTGTGCGAAGCAGGCCAAGAGAGTTGTACTTGAAAGCTGAGCTTTCGTTGAGCGATGCAGTTCATGTCAGAAGCGTCGGCCTTCGGGAGGTGGAAGCATGTGCGCCAACTTTGATCCGACTTTATTAGGAACAAGGGTTAAAGTAGTAAGTTTTCGTGATTAAAAAATAAACGTTTTTGGATCTCAAAATCGTTTTAAAGTTATAACAACGTATGTTTTGTTGTGGATAATTATAAAGTTTTGCAATCTATTGAAATGGTTCGCAACAAAAAACCCAAAATAGTTTAAATACATTCCTGAACGTCATTGAACCTGTTAGCTCAACCCCTAGCAAAAGGTAGAGGGGGAGGGGGGGGGGAACTATGATAAGGACATTTGATATCCTCTTCTTCCTCAGCGAACAACTTTGTTAACAATGCAAAACATGCCTAACACATTGTGTTGCACCCCTTGCCTTTGCATGTAATCCGTTGTGCGCGACAACCGTGTTAAACGACACTGTTGCTTGCGTTCTCAGCTGGAGGCACAGTCGTGCTGAATTTGTCGGATGGCGCTGGTTATGACGCTTTTCCCAGCAACATTGAAGAGAGCCAACTACATGGCACGTCAGCAGAGAGAATAGAGCGCTATTTTAGAGACTGCGCAGTACGTACCGCAATGCATTCATTTGCAAACAAAAAACTATATGTTTATTATAGGATTATCGTTACACGGAAATATCACATGAAAACGCATTTTTGCCGCAGGCTCGTTCTACCGTCGCTCAAAAAGCGGCACGCTCCAGCGCGGTCAGCTGCTGAACCAAACGATCTTCTTTGGCTTTCCGCATCGTGTACAGTTTGCGGGATTCGATAAAGTTTTGTAGAAACGTCCCGACGTCACTCTGTCCAGCCAGGAAGCGCTGCGCTTCGTCGTCACTTTTACTGTCCGCCGTGGACACAGCGATCTGCAGCAGTTCCTTGATGTGCTGGGGGGAAAAATCTTCCGCTTTTCGCTGGTACCGCTGGTTCACGGTTTCCCACTGCTGGCCCAGTTCCTTGAACTCGAGTGCCAACGATTCTATCTTTGCCTTGCGCTCCTCGACCGTTTCCTTGCGAGCCAGGTTCTCTACGGCAAGCGTTTCGATTCCGGTCAGCAGCTGGTCCATCTCATCGTTTTGATGTTGCACGAAGGGAAGCTTAGCAATGAACTCCTCCAGGAAGTCTTCGTCCGTGTTGAGCCGGTTCAGCTCCTCGGTGGTGAGATTTCGCAACCCAAACTGATCCTGTTCGTGCGATGGTGACAGGAGCACGTTGCGATTGTCGACGTTAAACTCCTGAACGTTTCCATTTCGGCTTTGCTGATGGGCGGGTTGCGCGTGGTGGGAATGATGTTGCGGTGTTGATTCGTTTACAAACTTCGGAGGATGTTTCTCAAACTCCCTACCCACCGCTTGCACTATTCGGCCGAGATCGGAATGAATGGTGTACTGAAAAGGAAGAAAATTACTCCATTATCTTAAGCATCGCGAACAGGCCTGAACTGTTTTCCCTGCCTTACGTTTAGTATTCCGGGTGCATTCTCTATTTCACCCGTTGTCCCGTTGACCCACGGATGCCGCAGTATCGGGCTCACTATTAGTTTGGGTTTGTCGTTCGGAAACCCACTGCCGAGCAGGATGTTGATGGCGATTTCACGCCCACCGCAATCGAAGTTGACCAAGTATTCTTCGTTTTCCTTCACCTCCTGTACACTGAGCGGCAAAGGACGTCGAGAAAAGGGTTATTGTTCAACGAGTATACCAATTGGAATATCAGTTAATTATGACTCACTTGTGATTGAATATCTTTAACGTATCGATTTGCCGTTTACGCATGGCTTGTAATGTGACTATCCTCGAACGTACAGAAGGTCCAGCACCATAAAACAAGTACGGTCTAAGATGAAAATGGCATTGGGAATTGGTAAATTGATTTGTAAACGGCACAATCAATCCACAAACAGTACAAATGATGATAATTTTTTGGTTTGTTTTGATTACGTTTTCGACGTCATGATTTTGTTATTGTTGCTTTTGTTCCTTTTTTCGAAAACTGTCAACGTTGTTCGAAAGTTTTCGCAGAAGAATACCAGGCGAAGTTAAAATAAACTAAAGGGTTCGTAAACTCGTGTGATAATTTGTTTGGAAATTCTAAAAAATACTATGTTTTAAATTCACTTCCGTCTTCGTGTCGACTGAATTTGGTATCTTGTAGGTTACTGAGACATGAAAACATGATTTTGCTGAAATAATGAATTTGGTATCTTGTAGGTTACTGAGACATGCATAATGAAGTATGAATTGGCATAGTAAAATCTACGCATTTTAATGGGGTTTAATTTCATCATTTTTATACATAGTATTGATAACACTGTTTCCCCTGCTCACGCTAATATGTCTGTTATTTGTAGTAATCATGCACTGTTTGTATGATTGTATTTATTGTAATCATGCAGAAGTATGTAGCAATTTGAAATATTTTTAAGTAACAACGCGGTTTCATATTCACGAGCTCACAATCCAATTCCGTTCCACTGAGATTGCATGTCTGCGGGGATTCCCACCCTTGCTGCACCCTATTCTCGGCATGTTTTATCCCTTCAATGACCAGGAGGCTCAATTTTTTCATCCCTTTAGTGGTCAGTTTCAAATTTATTCATGGTGAGTTTTGAAGTATTTCAGCTCCAAAACGAATCGAAATTTGCTTCAGTGCAATATAAAAGAGCTATATTTTATGGAAACATGTATTAAAGTTTAATAACGGAACGTAGAAACAGTAATTTTCATAACTGACAGATTTCATGTTCAAACATTCGTATCGGTAGATTCACGTTTGCGCTGCCTCCATGACCTGTTGAATCGTCGCTTAGCAACCACCATTTAATCGCTTGGCAACCAGCATCCAGTGCACTTGTGCTCTCGCGCCTAGTTCGATCGATCCAAAAAGACAAGTAGACAAGAGTGTGACTCAGAGAAAATGGCCTCAGGAAAAATTCTCATCTACGGCGGTCGCGGTGCTCTCGGTGCATCGTGTGTGCAGTTCTTCAAGAAAAACAACTGGGTAAGTGGATGACGTTTTAGGAGACGTTCCGTCGGTCCCCCACAGAAACACCGGTGTGGAACGATTATTTAATGCCATTTTTATGTATTTTCCATCGACCGGATGATGTCCTTCAGTGGGTAGGATCGATCGATCTGACGGAAAACGATGTCGCCGACGCCAACATTGTGGTCGACCGTGACGCGGATTGGGTGGCGCAGGAGGCGGCCGTACTGTCCAAGGTCGGTGCCGAGTTGAAGGGTGAAACGCTCGATGCCATCATCTGCGTGGCTGGGGGCTGGGCTGGTGGTAACGCAAAGAAGGATCTCGCGAAGAACTCCGACCTGATGTGGAAGCAGTCGGTCTGGTCGTCGGCCATCTCCGCCACGGTGGGTGCTAATCATCTGAAGCCGGGTGGTCTGCTAGTGCTGACCGGTGCCAACCCAGCGCTCGAGGGCACCCCGGGCATGATTGGGTACGGCATGGCCAAGGCGGCCGTGCATCAGCTGACGAAGAGTTTGGCCGGTGAAAAGTCGGGTCTGCCGGACAACTCGCTCGTTGTTTCCATCCTGCCTGTTACGCTGGACACGCCGATGAACCGGAAGTGGATGCCGGACGCCGATACCTCCACCTGGACGCCGCTGGAGTTTCTGGCTGAGTAAGTTATTGAGCAATAGTTGACTTCAAATGCTTCAAATACAAACGTGTGTCTTCTATTCTGTCTTCATCCCGCACACAGGCTGTTCCACAAGTGGTCCAAGGGAGAAGAGCGTCCTGCGAACGGTAGCCTAGTGAAGCTGATTACCAAAGACTCCAAAACTGAGCTGGTAATCGTCTAAGCACAAATAATTACCGAATTCGGGCTTTCCTTTCGAATCTCGTAACGTAATTGTATGCTCTCTTTATTTCTATTCTATATATCTCTCTCTGTGTATGATGATACATTCCACGACTGGGGGGGATACTTTACTAAATCAAAATCACATTCCAGAAGCCGTGAACTAGGTTCCCGAAAAACTGGTGGCAAGGCATTATAGTGCGCATACGAATTGTTATAAAATTGTTAAAAATTGAGCATACACATCGAATTCGTTGATCATTATAATAAGTGAAAATAAAGTGTAATATTGCTGTTACAAATGTAAACATAGTGTGTTCTGAATGCAAATAACATTGCCCGAAATGAATAGCAAATGAGACGTGCTTATAGAACCCCAGCAGAAAGTATTTACGGTCGTCTAGCAACAGACGGCCTTGAAGGGGAAGGAATGCTGCGAATGAAGAAAACATGAAGCAAAAACACGAGCCACTGGTGCACGAATCATGTCAAAGAGTAAATGCGGCACGGCGGAACCAAGAACGAACCTTGACTTTGTTACAAGCGGTACGATCTTGCCAGCAGCAGCGTTAAAGCTGATCGTGACCGTGCGGTGAATTGTCTATTTGCCCCACGCGATCGAGCGATGCCGATTTCTCCTTCCCTTTTTGCGGATCTCTGCTACTTCGGTGGCGCTTTGGTGAAGGGAATTGGTGAACCGAAAAAGTGAGAAAGAGACGGAAATTTAAACGCCCAAACCCCCGACGGTCGACAGGAAACCGGTTCAATGGGGTGGGCGCTAAATCGGAAGTCAAGTGCGCACAGAGTGAGAGAACTTAAGCCGGTGACCGGTTTGAAACAGGAGAGACCAGTACCGTCAGCTAAATGATAAATGCATTGAATATTAACGTAACGTCGTGCGAGTGAGAAACTATTCAGACAACGCACACGCATCGATTGTTTCACTTCGGGCCGCTAGTTTTTGTAGGTCAACGCGAGAAGTGCTTATTAAACGGCGTTTTCTCGGGTCACTTCACAGGCTAATTGTTGAATCTTCGTCTGAGAACCTTTGACGTGCCACTGTCTGCAGATAAATGTGAGCATAATTAGACACGACAAGTGTCTGTACCTACGCAGACCGTCCGGGACAGATAAGCTAATCGCTCGGAAGACAGAGATAGCGAGGGCACAGGTCAAAAGGTTTACGCTTCACGTGGGTCCTTTTGATATGCTGCGGAGCATATTTGTACAAGACTTCCGTCCGTTCATGCACAACTATGTTGTGTTGTGTTTTTACCGTGAATGATGGTGTCATCAATCAGAGGATATTCCAAAGCCTATCGCTCATCGTTTGAATAGAACGGCAAACGAGTTGATGGCATGAGTAAGCGTTCGTTCTGTACAGTTTTCGTATACACTCTGCAGAACGTTGAGATAATCTTATCGCCTGAATCACCTGAAAATTGACAATGGAAGTATGTTTACGAGCAAAATCGTAATGTTTTTTTTCTGAAAATGTTCTAAATATAATTTATAACGCCACTATTACTCACCAGAAGGATTTAGCAGAAGGTTTAGCCAGTCATAATCCTCCTTTTGAAGTGATGTAAAGTTCAAAAGCCCATTCAAACAATAAAATGCTCCTCCAATGCATCCGGCTACCCTAACTCCTATCAAAGTAGTCCAGAATTGAGTATCTCTCGTCTCGACGTATACCTGCTTTGGTTGGTTGTCCTGTGTCATTCTCATCGCCATCGATTACACAGATACAGATGAATATCTTTTAGAATATAAATTTATTATAATACTTATACAGATCATCTTTTCTACTACGTCATGCTTGAGTGATCCTTGTGATCCCATCTTCTTCTACACTTGCTTCGCCTATTTGCATATTGAGAATTATTACACTGCAAGAAGCGCATCGTGCAACCGCACGAATGGCGATTGGCACGAAAGCACCTTTGCCTAACCCTTCCCCTCGTACGCCGTTCCTGTCCCGTCGTTCTATACAATCATCGGTGTTCTAAAACCATCATCTGCGTCCTATCCTTGTTATGTACAACCACTACTTAAATAACACATAAACATATAAATCTAGCGCAAAAAACGATTCTTTTTTTCTAAACCTCTCTCCCGTAGCTTTTGCTCACACTGTTCTCCATTTGTTTAAACACATGTGGATCAAGCAGTAGATCGCCATACCCCCTTCGGCGGTTAACGCTTGTGGGGACAGGCAGAAACCTCGCAAAACCCCTCCCGATATCACCACGTTCGGGTTTGCCGCATTGTCTGGGATTGCTGGAGTGGTAAGGAAAACGGTCGTGTCGTCCAGTCATGATCTAAAAACCTCTTATCTACAAAGCTTCTCCGATTTTCCCCGCGTGAAGTAATTGCATTTTCAAATGCACATCTCCACCGTCCAATGCGTTGCCTAGTTAGAGGTCCACTCGGGGACGATATTGCAGTCTTAGGGGTGGATCTTTGAAGCGCCACCGTGTTACGTACACAAACTTTAGCGTGTGGTCCTTTCCCAGCAGCTCATCATTGCACAGGATGTCGATCTAAAAGGGTAGGAGAAGCAGGAAATGGAAATTAAATCTTGTTTTCTTGTCACCCGCTCCCACGAGCACACACTCACATCTTTGTACCGGTCGATACCGTTGAGTACTTTTTTCGCGAGGAACTTCTTCAGGTGCGTTATCGTCGCCTGCGAACTACACCGTATGAAGCGTCGCTTTAGGTTGCGCAGCTTGTCGCTGATACACTCGAGGCACACGTTAACCTGCTCGTCTTGCCTGTGGTAGTCCGCTTCCTGGTGCGCCTGCTCGTTCGCCTTATCGTCACTGTCGTGCACCTGCGGCATATCCTTCGGGCAGGGTAGATTCCGTGCCTTGTAGAACTCTCGCTCCCGTTGCACTTCGTCTGAAATGGTAGCAAGCCGCGCAAGGCAAATCGATCAGCACCTCCCCGAATCGGATCCCGCGCCTAATCCCACTCACTCTCGACAAGGTTAGGCACCAGCTTGTAGACGATGTCCTGCATCGTCCGGTCGAAGCTGATGTACTGCAGCGGATGCGACTGGTGGATGACATTTTCGCACGTTGGGCAGGTGTTGTTTTCCTCCAGGTGTTTCACCAGGCAGCTTTTGCAGACTGAAACGACACGGGTTCGGAAACGAATGTACTCCTACGCGGGTGGAAAATCGGTCAAGCACGCAAATCGCGGGCCCCTTACACGTATGTAAACACTCCGTGACGGTGGTCGCATCGATGAAATACCCTCGGCAGATCTCGCAGGTGATGTGTTCGTTGAGTGTTTTCAGCTTTATCCTTCTCTCCATGGTCGCGACAGGCGCCTGGGAAGCCTGGATCCTGGGATGGGCACACGGTCGCACGGATTTTCGGATTTTTGTTGCGATTTCACAAAAACTATGCTTTTTGCCCCCTCCGATCTATTGTTGCTTTCTTTTTCGTCGTCTGTTTTGTGACATTCTTTGACATTTGTGACCACAGTGGGATAGAAGCAGGTTTGCATGTTCATTTTTTATTCCTATTTTATTTTCGATTACGATGAATTTTCTGGTACAAAAGAGGTGCAAAATAATTCGACTAGACTTTTTGGTGCAAAATAATTTTAATATCCCAATACGAATATCTTGCAAATCTTGCACGGCCTGATCCGAATTCACTGTGACAATGTGACGACGTAAAATCGCGCGACTCCAACCCTCTAACGATCGCGTTGGTACAAAACGCCAGCCGCGTGTCATCCAGCGTTTGAATGGCAACATTCGTTGCATGAAATATTTCATGGGCTCATTTCGGAAAGGACTGAAACACGGGCAACTGCTTAAGTGCGATTGTTAGTAGCACGCGTGTTTGTCATGTTTTTCTGTCGGATGTGTTAAATTTACTTCGCATTTTGTTGGTAATCAGTTTTGTTGTTGTGTTTTGTACAAGTGCAGTTGTAGACGCTAAGTAAGCATCGGTCGTAACGTGTAGGAAGCACATACTCGTGTCCTAAATGGATCGTTGGGGCAACATTGAGAAGGCGCCGGGTTGTACCGATTACGATGATGATATATTGGAAACGCTTCAGGAAAGGGAGGTCAACAGCATGAAATTAAAGTTCATTGCGCCCCAACTGCAGCATAGGCCAACTCTTGTGAAATTGATATACGATGTTTGCGAAAAGCAATCCTACCACCGGACCACCATCCATTTGGGTATGATATTCGTTGTAGTTTGCTGCCTTGCTTTGCTTTTAACCGATTGACTTAACCTTCTTGCAGCTATTTATTTGCTCGACATTTTCATGAGCGGCCATGCAATTTCGGAAAGCCAGCTGAAGTTGGTCGCACTCACGTGCCTCTACGTGGCCTGCAAAGTAGAGGAGAACGATTCAATCGTTCCAACGCCTAGCAAACTGAACAGTTTTGTGCGGAACGCCTATAACCCGTCCGATTTCATTTGCCTGGAGGTGAGGATGCTGCAGTTTTTCGACTGGCATCTAACCATCCCAACTGCGGCCACCTTTCTCGACCTGTTTGACCTGCACAGCTTCGACCGGGACGAGTACGATCGGATTGCATCGGATCCGGCAACCGTACCGACTGTCTTCGCAGGCTACGTACAGCGCATCAATCGTACAAGTGGCATGATTTTGGAAGCTTCGTTGAGATGTTTCAAACTGTGTCGGATTAGGCCATCGCTGTTGGCCGCCGGTTGTGTTGCAGCGGGACGTTCTCTCACCCAAAACGTGCCTGTTTGGAGCGACCGGTTGACGAGCGTGACGGGGTACACCTACCGTCAGCTGCACTTTCTTTGCCAGCAGCTGATATTCGAGGTTATGCCTCATTCTCCTGCTCCATCGCCGACCTCTGCGTCGAAGCGTTCGATCAGCGATGCGGGATATCTGTCCGAATGGGACGACAGCAGTAGTAGCCACACGAGCTCGGCCAGCAGTGAGGACAGTGATGAAAGCAGCGAAAGTTGGCGCAAAAGGGCATGCCGCTTGAGTAGAGATTCGGGAGCTTCCAGCAGTGATGAGGAAGAAATCGGTGGCAAAAGACGCAAGATTGCGGATAACGATTGCAGTGGATGAAAGGATATGCGACAATTCGAATTTGTGCTGCGGCGCGGTACCACGTTCCTTTTTTGTTTTTGTATTCGTAAGAGTTGTTTAATGTTACTTAATTGAACCGTCTGCCATGTTAGGCTTTATAATTAGGCTATACAAGGAATATTGGAAAGTTAAATCTCTCTCTTTCTCTCTTTCTTTCTCTTTCTGGTGAAGTTACTAATTCTATCAGATTGTGAATCACTTTGTAGATTAGTTGGTTTGAGGGTGTACCTCAATGCGAGCCTAGATTAGTTTGAAGTGATGTCCATTTATGACCGGTTTCGTACCACAGGTGAGATTCTGTGGAAGCTTCGACAGGACAAACTGTATCGGAAAAATGGGATGTGAAAAACGAATGAATTGTGCTACTCCTGGAAGAAACGATACAAAATATACGCCACAGCGCAGCATACCTTCGGTTTTTTCTGCTTAGTCGACATAAACCCGATGCACATGGAGTTGGTCGTATGCGCCCAGAGCAGATCGCCGTCGCCGCTGGCAGTGTTGTAGATGATTGACAGCGAACCGGCGTGGATCACCTTCTGCTTGGAAAGGAACGGCGACTCCAGCAGCTTCTTTTTGTACGTCAAATGTTGCGAGGTGATCGGACAGTTGCAGGTTATTAGATCGTCCACCAGTTCCTTCGCGAACAGCGTCTTCATTAGATACTCCCCGTTGCCGGTGGTGCAGGATGCGGCCGACATACTGGTGCTTTCGTCCATAAACGCCCAACATCCGGCCCCATACGTCGCCGCCTGACCCACCCGTCCGCTCAACTTCAACATCAACCCACCCGAGCTGCATCCGGCCACAATCGAACCCTCCGCATCTACGCACACCGCCCCGACCGTATCCAGTGGGGAAAGTTTGGCTCGGTTGATCTCCTCGTACTGCATGATTAGCGATCGGTAGTGGTCATACTTCTTGGCCGCGTTCGTCGATATCATGTGCTCGGCCGGAACTAGCTGCAGACCAATCTCACGCGCGTACGACGACGCTCCCTGGCCCACCAGCACCATCGGTGGTATCCGGCCGAAGCTGAGGAGCTTCGATTGTCGTTCGCACAGCTGCCGTGCCAGGCTGATGGGGTTCTTAACGTCGGCCACATTGCTGCAGGCACCGAACTGCAGCGAAGCGCCGTCCATGATGCACGCGTCGCACTCCACCCGCCTGTCCCAGTTTAGGTTCGAACCAATGCCCGCATTGGTGGCGGCCGAGTTTTCCAGAATGACGATGGCCCGTTCACACGCGTCCAGTGCGCTTCCGCCCGCATACAGCACATTTACGGACTGATTGCAAGCCTCGCGACATACGTTTTGGTAGAGCGTCTCATCGAGGAAATTTCCTGCACCTGGAGTTACAGTAGCAAATCACATAGGTCACTGGTTGTTCCGTTTGTGGTCTGCGCTACGGTTCCCTTACCTGTGTGCACTGCTACGAACCCGGTCATTGCTATTACACGCACTACTAGCACACTACATTGGCACGAGAGGTACCCAGCGATGGATGGTGCGACTGTATCGATTTTAGGTACCGCGGCAAAGTATGGAAATTACGTTTGTTTACATGCTGAATTGTTTTGTTTTTGCCTGAACCAAGGCTAGTGCCGAGGTCATGAACCAAGCCATTTCAGAATGCGAATATTGTTTGCAAGATTTGTTTTACAATGAGAAAAATAAATATCCATACAGGTTGATGATAAAGGCCAATTTATATGACAAATTTAGCTGAAAACAAAGGCTAAAATACAGTGGAAAAGTTTGAGTAAATGACAAATTCCTATAGATTTTTCGTTGGGCTGATGCAGGGATGAGCAACTCAGCGAAGCATTGAGCATACTTTTTTCGTTTATTCACATTTTTTTTAAAATTACAATAGGACTAATTCTATGAGTCTGCCCTATATTTTCATAGGTCTCGGGGATTCAAACACAAACCAATACAATATTAATATTTTTTGTTATTTTTTCTCAAAGATATGCATGACGCTTTCTATAACAGTGAGCATTTTCATAGGGCGTTTTAATCAGCTGGTCTGTTTGTTTACTTCATAGTTTGCCGGTATCGCGTTTCGGTAGCATCTTTCTCGGGTGAAAACAGTGTAGTTTCGTTAATAATTAAATAAATTCTGTTTCCCCCAGGACGATAAGCATGCTGGAAAAATCTATAATGTTATCGAAGTTCAGAGGCAGCCTATTGGGTGCCTTGGTTGGCGATTGTTGTGGGGCTCCATTCGAAGGTCAACTCATGGACAGTGGGGCGAAATTAATTTTAAAGAAAAATTTGGACAAACTGGAGGGACCGGCTTTCAGTGGTACGTATCTGCCTATAAAAAGCCAATGCATTGTTTATATTTATATAGTACTACTTTGTCGTTTCGGATAACCTTGTAGCGCCGTACAAAAAGTACACAGACGACACGGCAATGACCATCCAGACGGCGAAAGCGTTCGTCGACCCGAAAGGTTACTCACAAAAGCTGCTGGCCAAGAACTACGTCGTCGAGTTCTTCAAAGAACCCAACCGAGGCTACGGTGCGGCTGTAGGGGAAGTGTTCCGCAAGCTACGACAGTCGAAACTGTCCGATCCGACGGGACCTGCCATGGCACAGTTCAACGGTAGCGGATCGTTTGGAAACGGTGCTGCGATGCGAGTTTCACCCGTTGCACTGTACTGCGCTAACAAGAGTATCGACGAGCTGGTGCGCCTGGTGAAGGAATCGTCCGAGGTAACGCACACGAACGTACTCGGTGTGAACGGAGCCGTTCTGCAGGCTCTGGCCATTCGGCAGAGCTTACTGCTGAATCCGAACGAACCGTTTTGTTGGAAAACATTTCTTGCCGAGCTAAAGCAGCATGTAGTGGAGTTGGAGAAAGAAAATGATCCCGATCTGGACTCAAATCCACATGCGTACGAGAAT
Organism: Anopheles dirus; assembly: GCA_000349145.1. Lineage (NCBI taxonomy): Eukaryota > Metazoa > Arthropoda > Insecta > Diptera > Culicidae > Anopheles > Anopheles dirus. The sequence continues at coordinate 6,944,785 of KB672979.1, forward strand.
CAGTTGCACAACATGGAGAAACTGCTGGAAAACAGCGTGGAACCATCGGACGAGAATGTGTTGAATCTGTTGGGCCACAGTGTGGCAGCACTGTACTCCGTCCCTACGGCGGTATATTGTTTTCTACGACACACGCAAGACCTGCCGAAGGATGTAAGTAACTTGGTATCGTTGCGCGGTTGCGTTTGTAATTGAATCGTATCGGTTTCATCGATTTCAGACGGATAGAAAATCGTTCCGCAATACGCTTGAGTACGCCATATCGCTTGGAGGAGACTGCGATACGATCGGCAGTATGGCATGTGCGATAAGCGGTGCCTACTATGGGGAGTCCGCCATTTCAGCCGCACTACTGAAACACTGTGAAAACGCGGACGGTGTGGCGACACTCGCTGAGCAGCTGTTCGAAGTCGCCGGATCGCAGTAAGCGGCTGTTGTGCAGTAGACACAGGTAGATGTAGAATAAAAAAAAAATCCTCTCCACTACGAACCTTTCAAAACCCATTTCCTGTGCAACAACCAAGTTCAATTACGAGAAATGTTCACCCGGGAGCGGAAACGCCGTCAAACGCTCAAGTACGAATGTAAAGCTACAGTGAGTTTTTATTATCAATGTTAGGTTTATTCTTCATCTGTCGCTTTGTTTTCACCTCTCTCTTATTTCCTCTTGTGTATGAATTTGACTGCTTGATGCTGTGAACCTGCTGCGCCCAAGCTCTTCGAAACAACAACTAAAGACGTTTTGCAAAGTTTGTATCAATCCATTCCCGTTTCTCTTACTCGCTCCGAATGAAGCTTTTGTGGAGTAGTATCAGCCAGTAGGTGATCGAAAACGTGTGCAATTTCGACACAAGGAGTTTTCTGCTTCTTTTTCGCCATTTTTCCCCTACACCGGTATCGGTTGCGCTATCCTTCCATTATTAATGTGTGTGTTTGTGAGATAATAATTTGGCTAGCAGAAAGAAAACGCAATTGCTGGGAATGAGAACGTTGGCAATCTAAAGTACCACATGGCCAAGCATTACTAGCCATGGTATGAATGATGTGCGTATAGCTAAATGTGTGAGTGTGTTCCGTGCAACCCTGAATACGAACATGGTCGTGTCGGTATATCTGCTGGGATCGCTAGGATGCATGCTCCAACGTATCCTTGGATGCATTTGCTTTCCGTCTGTACTCTTAACCATACGTTCTGTGCGTTACTTTTGTTTTGCTTGTGCTTCTCGTCGCTCTTTGCTCTCATTCCGTTCTTAAGAAATGAATTGTCTTGTTTTGTTTGGTTTTTCATTTTATTATTTAAAAAAATCTAACCTCATCCCGCGGACACCTTTTAATTAAATTACGTTCTACTAGTTCTCCATTTTTGTTTGTTTACTATTGTTGTCAGTTACCGTTAGTATTAATTTATCATAATGTTTGTTATTTATTACTTTTTATTTATTTGTTTATTCTCATTATTTGCATTTGTTAAATTGTTATTATTATTATTATTATTATTATTTTGCTCCCGCAGCAAAGTATTGCTCGGGTTCGGGTTTGTCCTTATCTTTTTTTTTGTTTTTCCTACTGTTGTTTTCTTACTTTATCTCGATTTGTAGGAGCTACTCCTAGCTTGCTTCTGTTTTCTTGTTTGCCGTCGGGATCCTCCTCTAGTGTGTATATAAATATTCGTACAAATCTCAGATTGACACATATAAACATCAAGAATAAACTGTTTTTTTTGTATTATTTTGCTTTTCAATTCCGTGTAACGCTAAATGTTAATTTGTTAGTGGGTAGCTTTTTTTCTTTTCTATTTTTCTGCTTTTTGTTACTTTCCGTTTTTGCCTGCGTTCCTTCGGCAGCCGAAGGAATAGGCGGGTCCTGGTGTAGGATATGGTTTTCGTTTTTTTTTGTTCAGGTGTACGCGTGTTTCTGTGTACGAGCGAAATCGTGTGTTAGTGTGTAACGGTGTGTTCATGCATTGGCAACGGAAGGGAAGAGGATCGGGGAGGATTATTGTTAAGAATGACTACTATTTATAAACTGTACGTTACGCTATCATCATTCGGCCCCGCGATGATTAAGTTACTATTCTGTTTTTTTCTCTTTTTCATTAAATGAAAGTAAAGCGCTTTAGTTAATTTATTCTTCAATATGTTTAACTTCTATATTTCTTTGCTCGTTTGTTTTGTTTCTTTGTGTAATTGTTTTTTTTTGCTGTTAGGTTTGATTATTTTTTGCTTATTCTTTTTATTCTCATTGAACAACAAGTTAAAAAAGAGAACTCTCTATTAACATTGGCGGCATTGGCGTTTTGTTTTTGGGAAGATAGAACAGATAGCCGCTAACGCGCGTTGCCACTGTCGGCTGAAGGTATAGGTAATACGTTTGCAAAATGTCGTTTTTTGTTCTTTATTAAAATCAAGCATACGTTTTGTATCTACTCAAAGGTTGGTTTTGCTATTTGCGGTGTATATTTCGCATGTTTTTGTTTTTACGCGTTTGGTGGATATGGCTACATTCCTCTTATTTTCAAGATTGCATTTTTATAGGTTTTGTTCGGTCGTTTCTATGGCTTGGATGTGTTTGTGTTTGTCTTTGTGGATATAGTTTCCATTCGATTGTTTTGTTGTTGTTATTCCTTTGGAAATATTGTACAAGTGGTTCAGTGGTTTGCTAGAATAGAGCGTTTTATTTCTATTTATTAACTTCCTCAACAACGTACCGTCTCTAGTTTCTAGGTTTCTATTGAATATGCATTTGTTCGTGTTGTTCTTTTCTCAGTGGTTCCGTGTTAAGTGACCATGTGTAGGTGTGTGTGTGTGTGTGTTTGTGTTCGGTATGAGCTGTACGTGTTTGGTTTGTAAGAAGGTGTATATAAAATATAACATTTTCCCGCTACTATTCGTTCAATGCATTTAGTAGTTAGTTGATTTTTGAAAGAATAGGTCAATCTGATATTTCAAAAATGTATATCCAATTTAAACTTTCTTTCTTTTTATTATCACATGGTTTGTTTCTGCCTTCTGTGCATTTCGATCCATTCCGTGCCTCCGGTTTTTATCTGTTATTTGCACTTCCTCCCTTTGATATTATTACTTTCCGTTCTCTTTGTTTCGTTTTCTATTCTACTACCCTACCAATATCATTTTTCCATCTGGACTCCGCCCCTCCGCTTTGAACTTGCTAGCTTATTAAAGATTTATTAACGTGTTATCAGCGTGTGTTTGCTTTGCTCTTTTTTTTTGTTTGGTTTTGTTATGCTTTTGTTTTTGGCTCCCAATGGCTAAGCGGGAGGGATTTGCTTTAGTTGAACCAATTACTGCTAGTACTATCATATTTTCGTCATCGTTAACGCGTTCCGCGGAGCCGGTATCCTGTACCGTCCGTCTTCATTCTTACGGCGATGTACGATGAGTTGCCACGAATAGCACGCTCCCTCCCTCCCTCATCCAGTTAAGACATTGAATCTATCATAGTGTCGCAAACGAGTTTTAGTCCTGTATAGTATGCTACTGTAACCAGGAGTGTGAGATTTAGTGAGAATATGATTAGAATATGCTACGACTGCTTATTGTTGCAACTGCTGCTATACATGCCGCCTGCCTTCCTTCCGTCTGCTTCCTCGTGATCGTTCTATTGTGCGCAAGTATTATATCTATATCAACGTGTAAAGCTCTCCTCCGTATTGCCTGCTACTCACATTGTCATTGCCTTCGATTAAAACATTCTAACTGTGGGAGGGCGTGAATGATGTGAAGACGGGCACAAAATCACAGGAAACATTATAGGATGGTCCAACGCCTGACGGACACCGGTACGTAACCTAGACGCCTAGTGCGAGTGAGCCCTGGGGCGGCGGCCTTGTCGTGCTATCAAAAGTCCTAGTGTTTGAAGCATACGACCCCAGGACCGGCGCTCAGAACGTTCGAATCGTTCTCTTTGTCACTTTGAAGCTTTAAAGCCTTTTACAAACGCAAGCGTGTTTAGTAGTAATAGATGTGTAGCCGTAGCAATAAAACCGTGTATCTAAGTAGAATGACGTGGCTGCTGATTGCTGCATGAGATTTGTGCTCTGCGTTGCTGTCAATGTGAGAAAGTTAAGCTGTAGCTAGACTTATGGGGTTGTTTTATGTGCATTTTTGTTTGTGCCGTTTTGTTTTATCTCTCTCGCTTCTTACCAGTATCTGTCGCTTTTCGTTTTTCGATTCGGTACCTACTCTGCTAGCTAGCGGAGTGCGCCTCCGCGTACGAGGAAGAGTCTCGCAAGGAGCCGAGTTAGGATTTCCAGGACTTTAGCTTCTTGATCGACATACGCTTGAAGCGCGACATGGTCGATATAATGTCCGACTCCTTGGTCTCCTCGTCGCTGAGCGTTTCCCCCTCCGAGTGAACCTCCCGTCGGGCTGACTTGGAACCGGCGCTGCCGGCACTGGTGCTCGAGAAGGACGTGTCCTTCTCCGAGCTGAACTTCGTCCGGCCGTGCCCATGGTGGCGCGATTTGGCTCCTCCCACCCCACTGCTCGAACCGGACCCGGAGTCGTGCGTTCCGGCCGAACGCGATTTGAAGCGCGACGTGGACGATGACGCCGTCGGATCGCTCAGGGCCACCTGTATCGGTGACTTGGAGGCCAGCGAGTGCACCGATGTCGACGAGGACGACGAGCCCCGGCTGATGCTGAACCCGCGGCTAATCTTCTCGATCGGCAGTATCGTTTTGCGGATGGTCGACGGAGTCAGCTGGCTGCGCTCGTGGATGACGAACCGGCCGATCGTTTTCCAGTTCGCCTGCGTCACGTACACGTTCTCGTCATCGAGCAAGATGCGCTGCATCGTGTCGTTACTCTTGTTGCTGTAGTTGAGCTCCTCCACCAGCACGAAGTTGTTGGGGTTGTCGAGCCGGCGGGCCTTCAGCAGGGCCTGCGCGAGCACGTCCTGCGCCGTAGACTTCATCGGGACGCGCAGTATCGCGTACGGGATGTCCTGTGACACGTTGTACACGCACACGAGAAAGTTGTCCACGTTCTCCAGTGCGAGCAGATCGTCCGCCGTCGGGTCCTTGCCGGTGGCACCGGTCGCTGAGCTCGCCGTGCCGCCGGCGGCGCCGGCCATGGTGGCCGCGATCGACGCCCGCCGATCCGTCGTCCGTCGGATGGAGGTGACCCAGGCCCGGCTGCTCGGATCGTTGCCAATCTTCTTGAGTATGAAGCGTCCCTCCCCCTTCCAGTGGCCCTGCGCCTGCAGGGGCTTCTCCGTCATGTCGAGGACGCGCTGGCTCGGTGGCAGCAGCCGATCCTTCTTCTCCCAGCCCCGGTACACCTCCTCGATGAGTATGAAGTTGGACATGTCCTGGGCCGACTTGTTCATCTTCTGCATCGCCTGCGTCAGCACGTCCTTCGTTGTGCTCTCCTGCGTGATCTTCAGGATCGTGTACGGTTTGTCCGGCACCACGTCGTACACGGTGAGAAAAAACATCTTCCGCTTCAGCTGTGGCACTTTGCTCTCCAGGCTGTTGGCGATGTCGAGCCGGCTGGCTTCGAACAGCACGGGCACCTCGCTGGTGTCGCCGCTGTTGTTTCCACGGCCTCCTCGATTTTTCTCGCCCCGCTGCTGCAGGTACTGCTCGTCGATCTCGTCGTACGACCTGTCCAGGCTCTCCTCCTCGACACGCGTGTAAACGAACAGCGAGGCCATGTTGAGCGGCTGGTTGGTGGGCGAGCGGAGCCGCACATGCCGGTAGCCCGGCCGAATGCACTTCAGCGATATCACCCGTTGCGCAATCACCAGCCCCGTTTCGGCGTCGTACACGCTGAACTTGAGGAACGCCAGATCGTGGAACATGATCTTGAAGTAGAACGTCTCGTTCCAGAGCGGGTTGAACGAGTTCTTGCGGATGATCTTCGTCTTGCGCTTGCCACAGTCGACCGGGATGCCGAGCAGCTCGATCTCGACGAACGTGCTCGAGTAGAGACTGGCCTGGTTCAGATACTGCCCCGAGACGATGTTCAGCACGAGCTGCGTCACGTGCAAACCGTCAAACTCCTTCTCGAGCGGGCTGTACCGTCGGTACATCAGGTGCGACCGGTTCCACAGCACGTCCGGCTTGCGCACGTACCCGCAGCTGTTGTTCTCCTCGAACATGGCCTTGTTGATGTGCATGGGAATATCCTCCGTTTGGTAGTTGAGCGCCACCATCTGGATCCCGAACGCCCAGAAAAACACGGGATTGAAGTTGGACGAGTCTATCCGCAGGCCGGCCGGGTAGGTGCGCATCAGCTGCGACTCGGTGTGCGCCATCAACCCTAGCGGGTCCTTCCGGCAGAGCTTCTTGGCGCTCGCCTCGTTGATCGAGGAACACTGGTAGCACGGATGGTTCGCGTTCGGTAGCGTCCGGTTGCGGGACGAGTTGGACAGCGGTGGCAGATGCGATTCGCTGCCGCTGATGCTTGCGGCGTCGTAGCTCAGCGACAAACTGTCCGAGAGATGACTGGACGAGGGTAGACTGAGCGTGTCGCCGGAACTGTTCTTCAGTATGCTCCCAACGGTCACGACCGAGCCGCTCGTTTTGAGTGCGTTCTGCTGCTGCTGTGACATTTGCTGCGCCGCGTTGGACAGATTCTGCTGACTTTGCTGCTGACTCTGTTGCTGCTGCTGCTGCTGCTGCTTCGGATTGGCACGTATAGAGTTGTGCGGACTGTACGCGTTCAGGCCGCGGAATTTTATTGCTTGCACGTAAATCACCAGGTCGGACAGCTCTCGAGCAATCTGGTTGCTGCGCTTGCGGGATCGTTCGTCTTGGTCTTGGACTTTCGATTTCGTCGGTGTGATGTTGGAATGGCACACGCTATGCCTATACTTATCTTCTATTGATCCCCAAGTTGTATGATATGTTTTTTCTGCAACAACGAAGGAACAAGTTAGCCCAAACCGGTCGATCTTGTAGGAGTTTGACTCTCACCATCAATATTGTCAAAATCATCATCATCTTCGTACTCGTCATCGCTAAACTCCTCGTTGAGCGAACTACCGCTAGTGTTTGATATAATTGAACTGGCTCTGCTGGATAAATTCGATTGTTTGAAGGTGTTCTGTCGCCTGCAATGAAGAGAGTGAGCGATGAAAAAACGGTCGGACCGAAACGCACCACCGGCGCTTTGGATGGCTTACGTTAATCCGGTTGATAAAGTGGCCGGTATTTCAACTATAAGCTTTTTATTCTTGATCAGTATCTTGTGCTTGAGCGATAGTGGCGACGGTAGGTACGGCTCATCGCTGTAGTCCTGATCGAACATGAAGTTAGTCACCAGTTTTTCACCGAAGATTGCCTGCGAACGGACGAAGAAAGGGAGGTTGCATTAGTGACAGAGGTGAATGTTGGGACTCTAACTTCAGCACCGCCAGGCACCTGAAATATGTTGGCCATCCGTTGCTGCTGCTGCACCGAGCAGTGGTTCTCGATGGAAAGTATCACGGGGTAGGAAGATTGAATGAAGGCAGATTTATTTATTGCTTCTACGACGGCTCGGAAGGGAATCTTCGTGGTGAACGTGTGTCCATGGTAGATGACCGGCGTACCATCGTCGCCATCCCAGCAGTCAAGTTCAACGCAGCGCGCACCTGAGAGAAAACGATATGTATTCTTAGTGTCAGTTGCAGCCGGGCAAACGGAAGCCACTCCGGTGCGCACCTGTTAGTAACACTTGGCTGTACAGCTCGACCGAACTTTCGCCCTTCAGCTGGTGCCCGGTGAGGTACGTATTGTGCGAGGAGGCGATGTAGTAGTGCGACATTGGCAGATTCATGTAGGTGCTCTCCGGCATGATCTCGCTGAGAAACGCGTAGTTGTCCTTATCGATCATGTACCGAGCGAATCCCTCGAAGCTGAGACAGTTCTCGATGCGATGTGCCGCTTCCGGTTCGTGGCGCTGGTGGTGACAAAGCATGTAGTCAGGTAGATGCGCCTCTACAAAAGCATTCCGGCCGGTACGGACGGTAATGCAATTTACCTGTATAATGGCTTTCACATCCTCGTCGGTTTTGATCTCCATCTGGCGCGTTTCGAGAAACTTCTTCAACGTCGATATCGTGATGACTTTGTTGCTGCACGACAGGAAATCGTTGCTGGCCGCGATGTGCGCAATGCTCGAGGCCGCTATCGCGTCGAAGTACTTCTTCTGCGTGTGCTTCGCCTCGGTGAGGTCCATGTCCAGGGAGCAGTTGCGTGTCAGCAGACCTGATAATTGGGAGGAAGACATGACGTCCGGTGTGAAGGGAACGAGTTAACCGGGGACGCTTACCGATTTTCCGTTTGACCATCGCTTCCGACAGCTCCGGCGCACTGCGACTTTTCTCCCCGTTCAGCGTCGTCCGCGAGATGGTCGTCACGGAGAGTTGATCGAAAATGTCGCGCAGGTCCTGCCGTGCAATTAAACTGTCGCGGAGACGAAGAACCACTTGTAACACTTGTTTGCCTAGACCTGGCCTGGCTGGGTAAGTACCTACCTGAACGATCGATACAGCGAGACGAAGCTTAAAAAATCTAATTGAGTATCGTAGGTAACCGAACCGATGCGGAGATGTTTCACGTTCTGCCAGAGCTGATCGTTGGATCCGTTTCGTTCACGACGGCGCTCGATGGACCGCGTCCGGTAGTCGCGCGTATCCAGCAGCATCGTGTCGGACGGGGTGGTGTCACCTCCACTACCACTACCGCTGCTACTAACGCCGCAACCAACACCGCCGCCGCCACCGCCGCCACCACTGCCACCGGTGGGATTGGCCTGATTGAGCAGATTAACGACGGAGCGCTTCTTGCGAATTTTGGTCGTGGCCGAGTCCTTCTTCGCGACCGTGCTGGCCGGCTCGCCCGCATCGTTAATCTGCGACCCGGACCACGACTTGATCGATGACAGCCCGTAGCAGCGGCCGCCGAACGCTTTGATGGCGTCCGCGACGCTCGGCTCGCTGCAGGCACCCTCCTCGAAGAACAGCTGTATGTAGAGCTCCTTCAGCCACAGCATCGACCGGTCGATGAGGATCTGCTGCCGGCGGATGCCGCGCAGCATCCAGTTCAGCCCGACGTACCACGCCCGGCACACCATCGGCGGACAGAGGATGCACAGTATCCGGTTCTCGCTCGCCGAGTTGCCGTACAGCAGCGTCACGCAGCACTCGACGTGCGTCAGCCCGAAGCGCTTGCCGGCCGCCAGTATCTCCGCGTCGTACTCGTGGTTCCGCGAGCCCATGTTGATCTCCTTGATCGTGCCGAGGTCCAGCATACCCTCGTCCAGGTTCTGGCACTGGCCCTCCAGCTCGCCGACATTCGATGCATAGCGATTGGCAAACTTCCACGCCACTATCTCCTCCGGGTTGACGTTAAGGCTAAAGTCTGTGCGGAGAAGAGTAATGGTGTCTCACTCGCTGCTGTACGAGGCGCCGTTCGGGGCTTACGCTAATGTTACCTTGTTGGGATTTGATTCTCCGCCAGGCCGTTCGCTGCCACGAGACAAACGAGCAGGACCGCTCCAGCCGCAGGTACACGTAGGACGACCGATCGGACGGTGTCTCCGGTTCCCACAGTACGCACGTCGTTCCGTGGTGCAGAATCTAGCGTCGCGTTGGTGGGTGGGGCGGGTGGCGTGCGGGTGGAAGAGAGAAAATAATGTATTGATATGTATTTATGGTACAGCTAGTTGGACGTAGCGTAGGCCAAAATGATTGAATGTGCCTTCGCCCTTCTCGATTCTGGGCATTGCGCGCGCGTGTGTGTGTGTGTATGTGTGGGGGAAAATGCCATAATTTGTAATTCATTAAATCGCCGCCAGCGTTACCCCGTCCATGCCCATGGAAAACATTGCTCTCCCGTTCACCGTGTGCAAAGGACATTAATGTAGGTCACACAATAATTCGATATTTGCGATGATTGAAATTGATGTCGGTTTATAAGCGCACACATACACAGCCACGGGGAAACAGCACGCCTAGTGGTGTTCCGATAAACGGGATTGATGGGCTGGGAACGGCCCCGACACGGCGCAGGTTCGCGAGCAGGAGGGTTGGGCGTTGCGTTTGCGAAACGGCAGGATATACCCCCCGCGGAGTTCGAAGAACTGTGACAAATAACCTTCGGTCGGTCGGTCGGTCGGGAACGGGCTGTTGCTGATGTGTTCAAGGGCCAGGGCAATTCAGGCGCTCCGGGCGTAACTAGGTGGAAGTGAGTCACACACGTACACAGACCCAGGTGTACATACAATAGTGCGAGCGTCTCTCCATCGCAACCATCACCGGAGTCACCAGCAGCAACCAGACTGACAGGTGTCGCCGGCCTCGGTCCGGTAATGGTTTGACGTTCTTTGTTTACCGAATAGGTTTTGTCGGCATCGACGTCGGGGCCTGGTGGACGTTCGAACCTGCTCGAGTGGCCCGACTTGAGTGGGCCCCGTCGAGTGCCTCTGCGCATCGACCCGGTGGCGTGGGCAGTCCCGCCTAACCGCACAAAGCCCTCCAGCGCACGGTGGCACCGTGGTATCTTATCATAATGATACATCTAATAACTGCACGATAAATGATGCGTAGAATGGAATCTTCGGCCCGCCCCGGTGCCGCATCCCCGCACCCCCCGGTAATTGATTCCGGAAGCTGTGTGAGCGCCTTTCGACGGTACGCCGGGCAGTTCGAGCCGCCCGTTGTTGTCCGTCCGGCTCTAACGCCACCACGCTCCGGCCGCTGGACGTTGAAATATTGGCGTAATAAATTTCAACATTCACCATGCGAGCGCGTGAGCGTTATCGCTCGGTTCCGCCGGTTCCGGTCGCACTCGTGCAACACAAATTGGCAGTGTGAGAGTGCAATTGGCCCCCCCGTTGGGCTTTTTGCATGGTCCCAATATCAATTTCGCTTCGCCCACCGCACACCATCGGGTACGCGTGGCATGATCGATTGCCAGCGGGCAGAGGCGAAGGCCAGCGGCGGCGTGGCTTGGCTTGCCGAGGGCTTTTCATATTTTCATCCGAATGCGGCACGCTTACATCGATCTGCGGCCGCGCGCGAGCTACGATTCAATTTGGCTAAGTAGCTGATTCTTCTACGCGCTTCCGCTGATTGATAGGCCATTCGAGAGGACATGGAAACGGCATTCTGCTGGCTGCGAGTGCTGAAAGGCTGCACGGGAGCACTCGCAAGAAGTAGCTTTAAATGGAGCAAAGTGTTGTCCGTCTTAAGTAACCATTTCTACATAGTGTTCTTCAAAGAGAAGGGCTAAGACATGGCATGGTCAACGTCCCATTAGTGATTGGAATGAACGTTGCTTTTTCTCTTGAAGATTTGAAGATTTTCTCTAAAAACTAATATATTGATTGATTCGTAATAGATCTATTTCTAAAGAACGTAGCTTGCGCGGATGCATGGGGCAGGTTTGATTAATGGAATGCGTAGGAACGCTCGTCCACACCCACCTGCAGTATGTGATGATCGATGGCGTTCGTTTTCTTCGACGACAGCGGTATGATGCTGATGCCGTGGTCGAAGAACAGCGGCTGCACCGGGTTGTAGTTGCCGATCTCCACCTCGTAGTCCTCCTCCTGTTCCTGCAGGTTCGAGGGCTGGTAGATGTAGAGTGGGGTTTTCGTTTGGCGGGGGCTGTTGGCCGCCGCCCGTAGGTACTCCAGTAGGCTGTGCGGCAGCTCCCGGCACAGCTGGTCGTGGTGCTCGATGAACGCGCCCAGCCGCCCGACGGCCGGGTCCGCGCGCAGGTGGACCTGTTCCAGCAGCTCCTCGTGCTCCTCCCCGTCCGGCCCGCCCGACCCGTCGTCCCGGGACTCGTCGGCCAGCAGCAGCGGTTCGGTCGACTCGTCCGACGGTATGTCCGGCGGTTCCGCCGGCACCGGCGTTCGCGTCCGGCTGCAGTCGATCGGTAGCGGCAGCTGCAGCAGCCTCGCGACGAACGGCTCGTCCTCCCGCACCGGGGCCGGCTTCGCCTCGCCGAGAAAGTACTTCTCCACCGGGTTCTCCGTGTCGGTGGGCTGCGTGGGCGGGACGGTCGTCAGCAGCGTTCGGATCTCATCGACGTGGTTGCGGAAGTACGGGATCATGCGGCACGTGGGTATGGTCTGGGTGGGAAGCAGAACCGCGAGCGCCATTATTCACGTGCGAAGGTGGCCGGGAGGTCACACGGACACCGGAAGGCCTTCGACTGTCTCAACTCACCAGAGCCCGCGTAACCGCATTATCATACTCGCAGCTGTCGAACACGGTCGTAAGAAACTCGTACACCGTGTTCCGTCCCGTGCGATCCGTGGCCGACGTCCAGAACGCTTCCTTTTTGATTGATCTATAAATAAAGCGAACGGGATGGGATGCCACACGTACAGAACCGTATGCCGATGCCAAACGAAAAAAAAAGAAAACCATCGAACAAAAAAAACCATCAACCACGTTGATGCGACCAATTTCCCACGAACGCCGCCCCGGTGTGGTCAAGTAGGCGTGAAAGCCCCAATGCCGAGAGTGTTTTCTATTCTATTTTACGCTTGCCTCGCTCAACCGATGGACCGAGCCGGCTCGGGTTCCGATAGTGACCCGATTGGATAATGAAATTATAATTCACATTTATAGAGTCGCTTCTCTTCTAGCCCGCAGCGAGTAGGGTCACACGGGGAGGTTGGGGGAGTGGGTGGGTGGGCAAAAAATAAACTCCTCCAGCGAAGGCTGGGAAAAAATAGCCCGGAACACTGTCGAAAGCGTAACCGAATAATGTCCACTTAGGCGATGGCGCTCGTACGAGGCGGGCCAACGTCCGGCGGCGCATCCCGCGCCGGGATCCCGTGAGGTGACGGTCGACACACAGATGGCAAAGAAACACCTCCTCGTGCCGGAGCGGGAAAGCGAACGAGGCAGCCAGCGGCAATAACTAACCAAACAACGAGAAAAAAATAGGTGAAAATAAAACATCCCCTCGTCGCGGCGCTGGATGGACGACGGAAGCAAGTAGTTTCCGCCGGCCTACAACGGTCAAATGCTGCTGGAGGCCGAAAGAAACCCCTGCATCCGGTTCGTCCCGGGCTCTGCGCGGCTCTGCTCGAGTGCGCCCGCATCGTGGGTGTGTGCGACGGTGTTATGGTCGGTTGCCATCTTCCCCGGAGCACTTTTTCTCCCGCACGACACAATAAACACCGACGGCCGGCCGACGAAGACGGCGTTGAAGCAGGCGAAGAAGCGCGTGAACGGTGAGAATAAGACATAGGGCCGGCCGCTACCGAAACGACGTCCTTCGCCGCCGATAGCGCTGGAGCGAGCGAAAGTGAGGTTAGTTTAAAGACGACAGCGCGGGAGCTTCGGGTAACGAGAGGTCATCACGCTACGTAACCGACATTGAGAAAGGACTCTTGACTTCTCGGGTAGCGCTCGAGGCGTATCGTTACCGGCTTACGAATTGGTATTCTCCGTTTGTTCGTGAGTTCTTGCCCGGGAGGACAAAACAGTGGTCGGGATTCGAAAAAAACCCAAAAACCCCAACAACAACAACAACAACGTCAGAATTTGAAATGCAAATCCTCTCTCCATTCGCTGGAGGAGCCACCTCCATGGCCTGCTTCGTCGAACGCTCGGGTGTGTGTGTTTGTACGTCCAATTGAGTGGGCGAAATTGACAGAGGCGAAAATATAGCACAGCCTACTCGGACCGCCATCGCTCGACGACTTCACAATTCAACTTGGAAGACTCGAGCCTCTCGAGCCTAATTAAATGGTGTTTCCCCGTGGTTCCCGTCCGTGGTCCGCTGATATAAATAACGTTTTTAACGTTCTCGGGCCCACCGCCCAAAACGCCGACGCCTATGGGAAGAAACGGTTTGGAACGGGAAGATGATGGCAAATGGAAAACTCACTTCAAACCATCCACTATCTCTTTAGCACCATTGAAGTTTCCGATATTCCAGCATGAAATAGCAACACGCAACAGACATGCAAAGGCCGCTTTTCGTTCGTCTTGTGTACCTTGTGAGAGCACAATATAGTTGGTCCACGCGCTGGTCTGCAACGGTCGCGAAGAAAGGAGAAAGAAATGAAAATGAAATTTTCCGAGCCACAGCAGCCGTGCGGCGGGAATTTGGCCGAGCGTATCTTACCTCATCGAATCGTTTGCGTATGGGATTCAGTGACGATATAAAGCTACTAAAAGGCGACTGGAAGCTTCCGCCGTCTCCTCTGCCGCCGCCTCCACCACCACCTCCTCCTCCTCCTCCACCGCCGACGCCGCACCGTTCCCGCTTCAGCTCGAGGATGGCCTCGTTTATGAAATCCACCGGCGATACCTACGCAAAATCGAAACAAAATGAAGAATGAAATAAATGGGACGTTCGGTTAGGCGGTTAGGAGACGGGTGACGATCAAGACGTTGCAAAACGGCAGCATTGGCGTGTCGCGGGGGGGGGGCAGCGAAAAAGGCTGCGACAATAACGAATCGATATGCATACCACCGTGCCAGGCTTGCTACAATGGAAGCGCGGCCCAATCTCAAACCCGACCCACGAAATCGAACGCGCCGTTCGCTTCGATGGGAGTCTTTTTCGGGACGCGTTCTGCATAATGCGGCACGTGCGAGTATCACCCGGTGGGGGCTTTTTTTTCTCCCACCCCCGCCCAGTTCGAGACTCCTTTTTTTCGGTCTCTCCCAACCTCCCAATGTGTTCCGTGTTCCGTGGGGTCGCCGTTTGGAGATCGCCATCTCCGCGCCCGGTCTCGGTGTGAGCGTGTTCCGACCGAACACGCTAAGAAAAGCGGCTCCTTGTTCTTGTCGTCCGCGCGGTCGGAAGGGTCTGGGGCCAACCGCGCGAGGCGGGGGATGTAATAAAATGGCAGTGAAGTTTGTTGTAAATTTCCCGTTTCCCAACGCCTCCCTCCGTGCTGGGCGGTGGTGGTTAGCCGTTTTCATTATGAATCATTTGTGTGCGATGACTACGCTTCCGGAACGTGACCGAGCCGGAAAACGACCATCCCAGACCAGACTGCGGCCGTCACCGTGCCGTGTGCCGTGCGCCCGTACGTTTGACTTATATTGGTTTTCCACCGCGCGCGTTCCACCCGCCCGAACGACCCCGAACGAGCCACGGTTCTTGGCCATTTTGTCATTTTTGTACCGACGCAGCCCATCAGACTAGATGCTGCTAATCTGGCCCGGCGTGTGTCGGGTGTGTAATACGTACGAATTTTAACACATTTCCCGGCCAAGATTTTCAACTCCCAGTTGGGCCGTGCAGGAGGTGGAGCCTTTGCCGTTAGGTGCGAAGTTGAAGAAGGTCATGTTACTTCCGCTTGATTTGAGATTTCCATTTGTGCTAAAGTCACAATCTCTCTCTCTCTCTTTCTCTTGCACTTTATACAGTGGAAGACACCCGGTGCGATGTGGGAAGGACAACGGAATGTCCTGGAATGCCCCGGCTGTGCGATATGCATGAGTCACGCCGAAAGCATCGGCACATTCACACACATCAAATGAAATGACTCGGTGTGTGAGTGTGTGTGTGGGGCAAGAGTGTGTTGTTTGGTCGGGATGGAGGTCCCTGGCAAGGGGAAAATCTCATGCGGCTTTGAGTGAAGATCTCAGCAAATGGCCATGGATTTTATGGGCAAGGAACAACCCGACCCTGAGCCTACAGAGTTTTGCAGCCGCAGAGCTGGTAAGCTTAACGAAACAATGAAACGATGAAATTGTTTCTCTTGCGCTCGGTGCCTCTCTCTCTCTCTCGCTCGTTTCCTCCCGCAAGCTTATCTGACAGTTGTTTCCAAAGCAGCAGCAGCATAAAATAAACTGCTGTAAGCCCCGTACCGCTCCAGCGGACAAAGCGATTGGCCAATATGTGAGGCGTACGGCCGCCCCAAGGACGATAACAACGCCAGGGTCGCTCGCGCTGGAAATTGCTCTTCAAATGATTTATCTGTCGTGTCAGTGGTGCACAACACTTCGGTGCTCGGTGCGGGTGAAATGAATAAATTATGCTATAAAATTTAAACACTCGCCCTCGCCATCGAACAACCTTCAATCGAGCCTCCGACGACGGCGACGACGACAAGCCTTTGCCCGACCCGCCATGACACCGCTTCCGGTGTCCGGTGTTTTTGTTTACCTTGCTCGTACCCACGCGCGCCGCCTGAAGGATGGCGAATGATTTTTATTTATGGTAGGTTGATGATAATTTCAATTTTTAATTACATTCAGCTGGGGCGCACTCATTACGGAGAAAGCTTTTCCGGCTGTTCCGGGCCGGAGCCGGCGGTCGGCATGGCGACATGTCGAACCGGGGCCTGGGCTGGGTTTGTTTTGCCAGAGCGTTTTGGATAGCGTTGGTGGCTCATTAAACAGGGGTTGCCAGCTTAAAGCGTTGCTATCACTCTTTTTATTGGGTTTTAAAACCCTATCGGTCACTCACACACACTTACGTGCCGGGTATTGATGGTAGGAGATCTTTAAATAATAGCCGGAAGCCTGCCACTTACAGCCTTTTTATGTTTGCACGTTTTTGGTATCCAATGTTTAGTGCAACATTCTTTGGAAGCCCGCAATTTAGGTTGAGATTGCTATCCTCACAATTTGACACTAGTTTAAGCTCTGAGTAATTTTCATTTCAAGTAGCTTTAAAGCTTGCAAAACAGACGGATCTGTTCAAATTTGATTCTGAAATCTGAAAAACCATTACAACCACATATCTTATAGAAACAAACGAATGAGAACCTTGCCTTCCTACTACAATCCAAACGAACTGGCTTTTGGTAGGTGCAATGTAACAAAGCACTATGATCAAAAGGATAACAAGAAAAAAACAATCGGAACGTTTGAAAAGATTGCCGCCATTGTGGATGAAACCACCCTGGAGATTAGAACTTAATCGACATGGTTATGAAATGTAATGTCTCAATTTTGAACTCCCCTAAGATATCCCCGAAAGGGAGGTGTAATCTAACAGTGTAAATAACAAAAAAAACATCTTCGAGATTGAGGTTGCGAGTTCAGAAAGAGTATTTCGGATCTAAATTGAATTTGCTATCGAGATCATTTTCCGGTGTTAGTACCGGTTAACATTTTTCTAGATTGCTCCCACCGGAATCGATGAAAGCGGCCGGTCGAAAGCGTTGTGGTTCGTGTCTTATATTAGAACAGTGATTGTTTCTCACTTGAACAACTTTTGCGGCTTACCTAGCGCCACGACATGTTACTCAAAGTGTACCTAATTAGCAGGGAACCGAATCGAATTGAGTGTCGAAAACCCCTGCAAACGAGATTAAGTAGATGCGCCCGGTCCACACCCCAGTGTCGGGAGATAAAGCGCAATCAATTCCAGCCACCCGGTAGCTCGTTAGTTTGGCCCCGGCAAAACACCATTACAGCTTATCACGGGGACAGTTTTTGCACGCGCCTTAAGCGCTCCGCGTTCGTGCAGCCCGCAACCGGTGCCGACCGGTTCGTCCCCGGGAAGTAGGCCACCGGGAAGTTTCGGCGGAGGCTAGCACAAAAAGCCGAGCGTGATTGAATTGATTTTCGGTGCCGCTTATGAGGCCAATCCTATTATACTCTCCCGTCCCGCTTGGCACGCTACCGAGGGCGAGCAGGCTGCTGGGCTGCTGGCGGCTGGTCATTAAATCAAGCAAATGCCCTTTATGTGCGCCCCCATCCCTCTCTCTCCCGGCTCCCTGCATCCACAGGAACCAGGATCCAATTGATTATCGCTCGGTTTAGTATGCAACAGAAAATTATCTTCCGCCTTCCGAAACTTGGAGCGGCCCCAGCGTATGGATGCATATTTTTATGCGACCTTGCCCCATTATCGTTCGCCGGGAGCCCCAGCCCCGGGTTCGATTGGCGTTGGAGCGCCAGAAAGTGGGACAATCGTCCCCGTCCCGAACGGAGCACCGAATCGGCATGGCATGGGAGCAGGCCGGGCTTTCGCAACCGAGTGTGCTCACTGAATCGTTTCCTCGCCATAATTTTGTTGACACAATTCAATCGTCCTTCGGGTTCCGGGAACTTGGGAATATCCCGGGCACACACACACACACACAATAGCGCAACACAACGGACAGGGAGAGGAGAGAGAGAGAGAGAGAGGGAGAAAATGGAGAAAGAGAGGGAAAGTCAACCGACAAAACCGAAGAAAACGATGAAACTGATTAATGATCTGGAAACCGAATCTTTTCCATGTCAATTTTGCATAACCAATCCCTCTTCCCCCACACCTCCCCGTCGTCACCACCCTCGCTACCTCTACCCCAGCACTGTGTTATCCAATAACGGTCCGGTCGGACCACGTGCTATTGTGCATAGGGCTCTGGGCAAAGCGGACGCTGCGAAGGGAGGGAATTTAAACGAATAAAACTTTTCCCGAGCACCCCAGCGTTATCCACACCACACCGTGATCCTGCGGTGGCGGCGGATGGGTGGGCAATATGAAGGATGAAGCGAAAGCCGTTGGTGTGCGGCTTTTGGCATCCATCGCCCGGTTCGCCCGTTCGTTCGTTCGTTAGTTATTGATTGCATGGAATGTTGTGCCCGATTTGCCTGACCACCCAACCCGTACGTACCGACCCAGCCCCAAATGGCTTCATTGCTTCTCCGAAAGATGATCCGATAATCAGAGACATAATGAAGCTAATTAGTTTCACATTTAGTATTGTGATTTATTAGATCCGATTCTCTGGCGCTGCTGGTTCTCGCCGGGTTTCGTGTTGCCGGGCCCGGGAGGGAGTCGTCTGTCTCGAGCAGATGGAGTAAACATGCACGTGGTGCATAAGGGTTCCAAAAGTTGCTCGAATGCGTGGGCGAAGCGAGTGGAGAATGGTTTTCGAAAAATTCGATCTCGAACTATTCTCGAACCCGGTTCTACCTGTTACCCGGAAAGGAGCGCAGGAGCGTGATGGGGGAAACTCTTGTGCAACTTTCTCCCGAAGGTTCTGCTTCCCAAGATGTCCACGACGTTGGGACCGGCTCGTTACACAACGCCACAGCGTTAATTTATCGGCCAGGAGTACAGCCTGCTCAGCGAAAAGATTTCTGCTTTCGCAACGGAAAAAGATAATTAATTTGAGTAAAATGCTCTCCACCCACCCCCGGTATGGGAGCAGCCCGGCAGCACCGTCACCAGGAAGCCGGGAACGTCCAGGCTGGCCGGACGTGATAAGAAAACTCGAGACCCTCGACTGATGGGCCGGGCCTGCCCCGCTCATTGGCAGTTCATTGGCAACGCACCGGAAATATCGATCGAACCCAATCGGGGCCGGAGCGTTTGCTCCTGTTGCTTCGAGACATGGATAGCTCAGGAGCTCCAACAAAAAACGCACACACACACACACACATGGAACAAGGTTTACTACAAAGCGAACGCCAGCAATATGTTGCTTGCTTGTACTGCTATATTGGATGGTAATCGATACGGTACCGAAATACCATGAACCCAACGGGGGAGGAGTCGACTGGGCAGAAGAAGTTTG
>KB672979.1:6968419-6978720 GCA_000349145.1 Anopheles dirus
GGTGGTGAGTAAGACGTGGGAGGTTGGGGGTTGGAAGTTGGCGAAGTTTTCGAAATTAAACTGAATTTCAATCACTCCACCGTGGTCGACGTCCACGGAACACGGGAGAGGTTCAAAAGTTCGTCCGAGGCTATCGGTCCGGTAGGTGGATGCTCTCCGCCCCCTCCATCATGATGATGGCATGGCGGTTTTTCATTCAATTCGATCCATCATCCGCAATCCTCATCCGGTGTGATGAGTGCGACGGATGGCTAAGTTCCCGAGCGCGGTTTGTTGAATATTAAGACCACGTGGCGAGGTCCTCCCCACGTGACCGGGCGGAAAAGGCCACGGCCACGTCGGGGTGGGTGACAAAAGTTGATTATAACTCCCCCTCCCCCCCCCCGCTCAACGACCGCCGTGAAATGAATAATAAGCCACCCAAGCCTGGTACTACCTGGTAGAACAGCTGGTACTCCATGTCGGTGATGCGCAGCGCGACCTCCTCGGGAAAGTGCAGGATGTTCTGCAGCTCCTCCAGCTCGCCCGAGAATGGGACGGTGGCCGCCGCTAGTGCCGCACTGCTGCTGCCGCCGCCGCCGCCGCCCGTGCCGGTGCTGCTGCTCGAGATGGAGGTGGCCGCGGTCGTGGAGAAGGTGGCGGCGGCGGCCGCCGTCGCCGTGGCCGCCACCGAGTGCTGCTGCTGCTGCTGCTGCTGGTGTTGCTGCGGCTGGTGCGGCTGATGGTGGTGGTGCTGGTGGTGGTGGTGCTGGTGCTGGTGCTGGTGATGGTGGTGGTGATGGTGGTGGTGGGCCACCGAACTGCCGGAGGACGCCACCGTCGTGGCCGCCGGCGTAGCTGCTGCTGCTGACAGATGGCCAGCGTGGCTTTGCGCTGGGTCGTCAGTATCAAGTACAGCATTCTTCTCGAGCGGTCCCGGCTGCTGGTCGTGCTCGTTATCCACCAATGTTTGCTTGATTGTTTCACCCTCACGATTAATTATTATCTTTTCGCCGATTATCGTCAGCTCCTGCGGGCGCCCCTGCCGGTCGTCGCCGTGTCGCCGCCGGTCGGCCGGTTCGTGCTGCGTCGCCGTCGGGCTCGGCCGCGCCGCCAGCAGCAGTAGTAGTAGTAGCTTCTCGTCGGTAATGTTATCAAATGGAAGACTCGGGAAAGCTTCACGCATGTTACGCTAATCGACGCCAGTGGGGTGGGGTTGGGGTGGAGTTTAATTTGACATTGTGTGGGTGTGCTTCTAGGTGGGCGCGCGTTCGTGTGCTAGTAGATTTCACTTTCGTCCTTTTTCTCGCTCCGCTCGGTCTGTTTCTTCCGATCGCGTTCACCGAATCGTGATTCGATTCCTCACAGTCGGCAGCACGTTCGGTTGATTAGGGCTGCCGGCCCACCGGCGCTGTCTGCTGCTGTTGGGCGGGTGGGGGTGGGTGGGTGTTAGCAGCGACCCACGCGTAGGTGCATCGAACTCTCACTGCTTTGTGGCGCTCCGGTGCTCCGGTGAAAGTTGCCGTCTCCGGCCGCTCACATCCATCCCATCGCGAGAAGAACAACAGGACGCCTCCAACTCCAACGGCCGTGGGCGAAGATTTCCGTGAATCTAACCTAGAGGGCAGAAGAGCAGAAGAGGCGCAAGTTAGCAACATTAATTAATTATTCACGGCCGAGGCGCGACAACGCGCGCGCACGCTCGTCCACGAAACTACATCCCCGTTGAGGCCGTGCCGTGTCGACACTGGCGCCCGAAACACGGCCCGAAGCGCAACAACTTGGGCCGACAACTTGTTTACCCGCCCGGGCTACCCAGCGCGCCCGGAGTAGTGGCTCGTAGTTAAACACTTAACGCTTGTAATTGCATTGCAAACCGGGCGGCAGATGGAGTTTCGCCGCGGAACTCTCAGGCTTCTCGACACGAGGGCTCTTTTCGCCCTCGTGCAGCACAACACGACTGCACCGTAGAGCCCGTGCCTTGTAGGCCGAAACTTTCGGCCGTAAAATGTGCGCATTATTCTTTCGCCGCAATTCGTTTGGAATTAATGAAGGATTTCTAGGAATCAGCTACGGACGGGATGGTCAAGGTGGAGTGGGATCCTCTTCGTGATAGAATTATTCATTCCAGCGCGGCGGATTGCGAAATTTTGCTCTAATTTCCTCGGGATTTTAACAAAGTTTGCATCTGCTCCTGAGCGCAGGCGGTAATCAGCGGGAGGGATCCGGAGGTTTTTTTTGCTTCCCTGATGAGGTTCACGGTTGTGCAATTCGTGCCCAACCCTGGCGCCCCCAGGAAAAATAACCCCAATAGGAAAACGCGGGTGCTAATAGAATCAACCATCGCGGGACGGCTACCTTTCCCTGCCGCGACGCTCTTTTTGATGGAGTCGGAAACTTTTTGACAGGCGAAAAACGGCGATCAATAAAACGGCCCTGCCGTGCGACTTTCCGGTCACAAACCACCGACCTTTGCGGGGGGGGATGGATGCGAAAGGGATTAGCTTGCCGGCTCGCTCGCTCCCAGCCGGCCCGATTCGAGCTATATTTCGAATCGAATCAAATTTATCGATTCGCAGAAGTGTGGCCCACGATTTTCCGAACGGCTGTTCAGGGCGTGTGTCTGCGTGCGGTTTTTCCGCCCGATGCCGGGCCGGCTTTAGGTTCTCGCTTTATTGACTCGCCGGTTTCGGTGTGTGGGCATGCCAGGATCGGCGAGAGCGAGAGAGAGAGATGTAATTTGTGAGTGCATAAATGTAAGGGCCTTCTTTAATAATCCAGAAATGGAGGTCTCAGCCCGCGTGATTGAGGGGTTGGGTTTAGTTCTGCATTCGCCCGAAGTCAAATCACCACACCACGCCGGGTAAGCCGGGCCCACGGTCGCTTGGAGCGTATCATTCGATTGAAAGTTAAACTGATTAGGACGTGTACGTGTGCTTTCGGGGCTTGCTTTACGGCACGAACCGGCAGTACCGGGAAGGGCGCGTGAAGAAAAAAAAACACGGCTCCCCTTCCCGAGCGCTGTCATCTGCAATTCAAACAATCTGTTGTAGCTTGAAGTTCTCGGAAGGTAAGCTCAAACATCCCGACGCACGCATGCAGGCAGCGTTTCCAACGAACTTTTACCGCCAGCTAATCGATTTGCTTCGCAAACAGACGCAACCGAGCGGCCCTTCTCAGAGCACACGCGGAACAAGCAAAAAGCGAGGCGATTCGGAAATGAGCCGAAGTACAGATTTGCATAACGTAACAACGGACTTAAGAAAAAACGAGAACGCACATGCAAATTTTTCCTCCCTTGGTGGTCAGAGAGAGAGAGAGAGAGAGAGAGAGAGAGAGAAGGAGAAAGAGAGAGAGTGTGTGCGAATGCTTGTGGGATAATTACGGTGAACTTGTCTTGAACACGTAAAAGCACTATAACTTGCAGAATGACACTTGTAGTAATGAGCTTGGGTTAGGTATGATTTGTTTGAAGGTTGTAGCCTCTTTTTTGCTCCCTCTCCCTCTCACACACGCGTGCTTGTGTGTGTGTGCTTACATTATTCCCTTTTTTGCTCTTTGCTCACGTTTTGATTTGGCAGCGCTGGGTCCACGCCTCCATCCGACCGGTCCGGTGCAGACATCTGGCGCAGCTACAAACGTGCCCGCAGGGAACGGCCCGTTACGGCCACCAAACCCAAGTTCTTCAAACACACACACACACACACCCGACACCCGACGCTAAGAGGCTGTGGAAAATGAAAATCTCACTCACTCACTGCACATTGCAGCCCTGGACCAGGGCCCCGTCCCAGCGGCGGGCAATGAATAAACACAGAACAGGCACGACCGGCGAGAAGGGTTGTAGCAAAAAAAAAAGGACGACACCCAGTGAAACAACAAACGGAAAAGCACTTCTCGCTGCACTTTTGATGCGAGGGAGGTGCCATATGCGTGTGTGTGTGTGTGTGTGTGTGTGTGTGTGAAAAGACACGCCATAGCTGTCCGTTCATCCGAGTAATCCCTGTTTGGTCGGGCTTAGCGAACCAATTCATTGCCATCGGCAGAAACCCCTTCCTGTTTCCATAAACGACACGGTCCCGCGGTGGCCGTGCGAGTCAAGTTCTCGTAGCAAAAAAGAAGAAGCAAACACCAGCGCAGGCCCCGGAGGTCTCGGAGGTAGCGGTACACTTCTGCCCGCTGCCGGCGAAGTGTGAGCTGTCAACCGTGGAGTCAACCGCAGCTAGAGAGTAACGAAAAAAAAACAACTCACTGCACCCGCCTCACGAGCTCACTTGGCATGCGGCCATGTGGCGGGACTCGACTCGATGGGACGCCTACTCGTCCCAGCGTCCCCTCGAGGGCCCGGTTGCGATGACGCCGTGGTCATGCAACCCACATTCGGCCCACATTTCTCCCCTTTTTTTTCGAAGGAGCGAGATTCCACAATCATCCAAGTCGGCGGTGACTTTTCAATGTGTGAAAGCTACTTGAGCCGATTCTACTGTGAGTGAGCTTCTTGTTTTCGAAGAGCTTGCCCTGTGTGTGTGTGTGTTTGTCACACACACACACACACACACACACACACACCCACGCTCATTGTGAAGTGTCAGCACATTTTGACGTTTCGCTGCGCAGCGACACTAATGAAACGTGTCCCCCGCGTTCGGGGAGCATTTTCCTCGCTTGGATCGGCACGAACATTCCGACGTCAACAACAAGCAAATCAATGCGTGGGACCGGTTCTGGCGCGTTTTCCCTCCCGATGACTTCATGCGCCGTAAGCGGACGTAACGGAAGCCATCAATAAATAGTGCACCGACTATGCGGGGCGATCGCCATGAAACAAAACCCGTCCCAGCGGCCATGGATGGATGTTTCTTCCATCCACAACCGCGCGTGCAGGTTGTGTGATGGTTCGAGCAATTGCAAATTTCCTTTCGCATTATTTCCATTTCCGCCTCCCCCACGACGGGCGTCGGAAGTGCATCGGAACGTCAACAGGTTTGGGTTTTATGTCCGACTGGGGCGCACCGCGTGAAGCGGGAGGAATTTTACGAGCTCCCAAGAGAGCGAGAGAGAGAGAGAGAGAGAGAGTGAGGCGTGTATGGGTGTGTGGGTGGGTGTGGTAGCACAACACAGCACGCTAGTGCAGCGAAGAAAATGGCAGCGAGAGGGCCCCACGCCTGTCACTTTCATTTCCATCGAGGTTTTACCACCGGCTCGCTGCCAATTTGTCGCTGTCCGCAACCGGCGGTCAACGGTGTTACGGAGACGGGAGCGGACAGGCGCACGTTTCTTGGAGATGTGTTGGGCACAGAAAGTGATCCTTAAACCGCCACCGGTGACGGACGTGTGGGAGCGCTAGACGAATTGGCGGGTTTAAATGTTGTTCCATGTTGGTTGCCTCTATGTGGGAAGTATTTGTTAACAACAACAGATCTTCGATCCTTCTTCTTCTTGGATGGTAAGTTATTCATTTTCTACAAACTTTCTTCAAATTACTCCATTGAAGACTTCATAAGAGAGTAATAGAGAGCGCTATAAAACAACACAAAATCAGAAAAAAGGTTTTAATAGTTTCCTGGAAAGTTTTCAAATGTTCAAGCCTAATTTTCCACCTTACTAGCACGTTGAGGAATGGCATGATGTAAGTGTAGATTCCGAGCTATTTCATTAGGCTGAGTTGGCTTTATTGATGTTAATAGAGCCAGTTAATCAAACAAAGGCCAAATTTCTAAACAATTTGCTCTAAAAATAACCGGGAAATGAATCATCTAATATCCGATATGAAGATGATTTTTTGCCTTTATAAAGAAAATGTTGAAGGTAATGGAAAAAAAGAAAACATATTTTTAGTGATGGAGGCGCCTGGTACTTTACTATAATGTATGAAAGAGATCTTTCAAATTGTGGTGTTTTTAAGTTGATGTATTGTTCTCTTAATATACACCACTTTGGCCCTTGCTACTTTTAGTGCAAGTTTTAGTGCCAACTTTGATTTATGTTTTCAAGAATTTTGCTCAACTGTACTAGTTCAGAGTTTGGTTGAAACCTCCGCAGAACTTTTGATAAACATTATGTTGGCCTGAAGCTATCAAATGCATTTGGGACTGACTGTCCAAACCAATAGACCGAGAACAATTAAGCGAGAGTTTTGTTCTCATTTGCTGCAAGGCTCAGCGTTACAGCGCTACCGTGCCTTCCGAAATGAAATCGGCTGCACAGAACGTCTTTTGATGCAAAACGCGGCCCCACCCCAACAAAAGCGTTTCCTATCTCTACTCTGCGCCGCTGCACAACGGTGCGCCGTGTCCAACATTTCCACAATTTCCCGCAGAAACAAATAAACAACCGGAGGCCGAAGCAACGCAAAAAAAGAAGCGAGGGTGACAAGACTAATGAGCTCGCTCGTTCAAGTTTCACTCCGGCATCCCGTTCCACACGGCCCATCATTACACCTTCGCGTGCAGCACTGCACGCGAAACTGCAACCGCGTTCCGCAGCCGGGAAACCCAAGCGAGCGAGCGAGCGCGCGCGAGTTCGTGCCCGGTACGCCGTATCGTTTACACTCCGGCATTCCACCTTGGCCGAGCTGCTGGCCGAGCTGTATTTATACACCACGCCCCGGTGTGACTTGACTTGCCTGCCTGTCGGCGTTTCGCGTCTCACGGAAGCGCACTACAATGGGACGACCCGAGCACGGCAGGAAAGGGCGCATCCTTCGGAAAATCGGGCAACAAAAGAACCGAAGGAAACAATACCACCCACCCACTCCGCCGGATGTCGTTTAATGCGTCGGTAAGTCGCGTGGAGGTTCGGTCCCACCACAGCGAAAATGCTCCCAGCGCCGCATGAAAATGAGTTATTTCTTATTGGAAAAGCAGGTGTGTCTAACCGGATGCGGAGTGTGCGATAATGAGAAGGGGGTGGGGGGAGAGGAGCGTCAGGGGGCACGTCCAACTGATTTGCTGCCACTGGAGGAGGGGAGGCACCACCCACTCACCCCTATGCCGAAACGAATGGAACGCCAAGCGAACGGGCATAATATGCCAAGATAAACAACAACATGTGTACAAAAGTTGGAAGAATGTCTTGTCTCGCCTAGCCTCTCAGTGCGCAACGGTGGGTGGGTGGGTGAGTACTCAAACCCAAACACCCACACACGCACGCCCGCGCGTGTGAGAAGATCGTGTAATTGTCACCGTGACTCCGGATGCGGGCGAATCGGCGGTGCGGGATCGGAGCAGATGGAAAAGTAATAAAACGGCAAAAAGCTTCTCATTCCGCGCGAGTTGGATAAACTTTTCAATCCGATATATTTTTCGTTTCGTTTCGTTTTTTTTCTCTCTCTCTCTCTCTCGCGCGCGCGTCTCGTTTTGGTTGAGATGGAGCAAATTGGATTTGCTTGCGTTCGTGAGGGGGATGATGATGATGATGATGATGCTGGTGGCGCAGAAGGCAACAGATAGCAGATGGCGGCACATTCGGATGATATTTTCCCTCCCCCACTCGGTTATTGTTGTTGAGAGGTGGGAAATCGAAATGTTTGCTCGTCGTCGTCGAGTTGACGAATTTTTAATTTTCGTTTTGCGATGTTTGCACCAGCCATTAAGCGCTGTGGTACCGATGTGGCACATAATGTGGCCCGGAGTCGAGTGGGGGGAGGGGTGGAGTTGATGGGCCTCACAATGGGCCGGAGTTCAGCGCATCGTTCAGCTGCTGCCGTTCCGGGAAGAGTTTCGAGACTGACAATTCAATTCGGTCTGTTAAACTTTCCGTTCGGTGGGAGCCAGAGAGAAAGCGAGAGAGAGAGAGCGAGAGAGAGAAAGATAGAGAGCGAAAGTAAGGTAAAAGGATTACTTTGTGCACTGCGCTGGTGTGTGTGTGTGTGTGCTTGTGTGGCACACGTGTTTAATTTATTCTTTCAAAATAAAATTTCCCTTCTCATTGCTCAAAAGTTCTGCACTGTTATTTGTGCCAGAGCCGGGTGTTTTTGTTTCGTCCCTTGCTTTCGAAGAATCCCGTCTCAATTGCTCAATTTCGCGCACGAAACACAACGGTTCGCCCGGTTCGCCATTAAAATCATCATCATGCAGAGCCGAGGGGCCGAGTAGCCAGTTTTCCGACCGCGCTAGACACACATACACACAACCTAAGTGCTTCCAGCTCCTAGCTCAGCCAGTCTGCTGCTGCTGCTGCTGCTGCTGGCGCGATTTGCGATCCGTCGGTCGTGAAAATACTTAAAAGCTCTCAGCGCTCGGGCTCTCCTCTTCCCGAGCTGAGGTTAAATTTTGGCTTTATTGGGAGGTGAGGCGGCCTCCGCCCCCCTCACGCTGCCCACAAATAGCCAAGGGCGAATGGTAATCCAATTATAAGCAGCAAAGTGCCACCATACACATCCCACGGATGCTGTGTGGGTGTGGGTGTGTGTCTGAAGGTGGATCGCCCGCGCGCTCGTCTAGTCTCACACTTCCAGCGCGATTTTTTATTCAACTTTCCTCTCTCTCTCTCTCTCATCCAAAGGCAGAACTGTCGACTGAACGTTGTTATGCTTTCGAGTCGTTTTCGTTGTTCTTTCTCGCGTGTACCAACCGAACCGGAATATATTAGTCGCGCACGTGTATGCGAGACGGGGAGCAGGACGGAGCGCCGGTTGCCATGGGTGGGTGGCACTCTCGCACGCTTTCACGCTCGAGCGAAGCAGCGAGCAACAAAAAAGAAAGAAAGAACGCAAACCCACCACACCGTGTTGCCCGGCAGCCGGCTCCGTCGGTTAACTCGGCGCTCGTTTGGAAAATGACATTATAAACACGGTGGCACGGTGACACGACCCAGGTAGCCGAGCCCTTTGAACAGGGCGACAGGGGGTGGGAGGCGCAAGTCGACAACCTTCAACCTTCAGAAACATATCACGCTCATCCGGTGGCGCGAGCAAAGCCCTCCCAGCCTCCCACCGGTGACAGCTGTCCGGGAAGGGTGACTTTTGCTGTTGGTGGTGGGAGGAAGGATCGTGACGGATCGGATGTCGGATGTCGGATGTGTGTATCCATCGGGTTGCTTCCAGGAAGTTCATCTCACCCCACGACGCGTGCGCTTCACCTCCTGCACGGAGAAACATCCCCAGATTTGGGTCAGAAAGGGCCGAAACCTCCCAGTGCGCCCATTTTTCGGGGCCACTGCACACCGAACCGATCGACGGGTGCGTACGTGTTGGTGAGTGAAAATCAGTGCCCTCGTCGCCTCCACGCCTACCGTTGATTAGATTTGTTTTTTTCCCCCTCCGTACGCCGTTACGACACCTTCTGCGAACTCGGCAACCCATTCCTATGGGGATGCTGGTTCGGGGAGAGAAAAAGCACACACACACACACATGGACACGACCACTAATCAATGTCCCCGAAGGTACGGTATTCAAAATCGGGTTTTTTACGGTTGAAGCGTTCGTTTCATGGTGCAGCTTTTGACTTCTTCAGGCCAGAGCATGTGGGAAATGTGAGCGAAAAAAAGGTACAACTCCCGGACCACGTCTGGGCGGTGTGTTTGTGTGGGGGGGTCGAGGTCACAGCTGGATTTTATTTTCCCCACAGTCCAATAAATCAGCACTTTATACGCTCTTCGGCATATTTGGCGGGGATCGATGGGGCCGAACGGTGGACCGGACGACGATGATGATGATGATGGTGCTACTGATTTTGCCAATGGCGCTTTGCGACCGCTTTTGCTACAGTTCGGAAGATTCTTGTTTCGATCCTTCCATCGCGCGCGTGCGATTCTAAACCCCCCCCCCCATTCCCTTGAGGTGTGAGAGGGAGAGAGTTTTTTATGCGATCGCACGTCCAAAAGCGATTGAAATGGAAGCCGAACCGGGTGCGCTTTGCGGGAATCGTTTTGTTGTACGCGGAGCGCAACCAATTGACTTCCAAAGCGTCGTTGGCGCACAAACGAGAAAAGCCAATACATCACCGAGCGTGCGAAGATAAAGTTGGGTCCCGCGAAATGGAAGCGAATAAAAAAAAAGAAAGGTGGAAAAGCACGCCGGCACGCGTTTGCGTTTGGAAGGTTAGGAAGAAACAAAGACGAAAAAAAAAACACGGCGGACGGATAAGTCCTCCAGCGTGTTCGGTCGGCCGCTCCGTTCCGGGAATTGTAAGAGGATTAGAAATTAAAAATATATCATTTCGTTCTCCGATTTTCCCACCCACACCGCCCCATCGCCCTTTTGTCCGTCCGACGTGCCGTGCGTAAAAGCCACACGGCCACGGACAACCGGGACAAAGCGGAAACGGAAAATAACAAATCATGGGATTGGGCTTTCGCTTTGGGGGGGGGGGGGGGGGGG
>KB672979.1:6979859-6991243 GCA_000349145.1 Anopheles dirus
AAAAAAAACTTGCTCAATATAATTGAAATAATCTCGCCGGTAATATTGATCCAGCTGCGTTAAAAGTTTCTCGAGCGTTTTCATCGCCGTCGCTGTTGTTGTCGTTGTTGCTCCTATCTGGCCGCTTGTCCGTTCGATTGCGCACCGCATCAGCGGACGGAAGCCGCAAAGCTACAAGCCGCCTGCTTGGGGTTGCTGAGTCTCTAACCTTCCGCCCGTCGCCATTTGGCGCATGAAATGAAATTTAATCCTATTTTAAGCCTGTTTCCTGGCTACCATTCCTGGCCTACCGCCGCCGAGATCGAAGTCAGCTCATAATCCACCGCAGGACACGGATTTTGATGTGTTTTGGTTGCGCGCGCGTTGTGCGCCTGACAACTAAATATAACACCGCACCCGGATCCAGTTCGATGGATTCGATGTTGCCGGTTCCCAATACGTGTGGCGGTCGCGAGAATTACAAACCGTTCCGTTCCGGTCCGGTCCGGTTTTTTTGCTTCCGTTTTTGTCGTGTTTTGTCGAACCGATAAACCTAAACCAAATCAACCGTTAATAATGTATTCGGCCGCCGAACCGACGCACCGACGTGTTTTGTTTTGTCGCGCTCGAAAATCGAAGCAAATGCGGGAGAAAAAAAGGAAAAAAAAAGGAAGCTATTCGTGTATCCTTCCGCTCACTCGCTCGCTCACGGCGATGATATCCTTTCACCCGTGGAAAATGTTCGGGCGTAGCATAAGCTACTGTTGACAGGCGGGTTGCCGTGGGACGGGCATTACTTCCAGCCAGAAAGCGCCCCACGCCTAGCCCCACATGAATAAATAATCACCCAAAACCGAAACGTAAAACGCGCTGTTGTAGTGAAAACGTAGCCGCCATTTTCTATTTTCCTATCAACGCAGCGATCAACGTAGCCGCAGGCTTTACGAGCTTGACTGACGGAGCGTTCTTTCTCTCGCTCTCTCTCTCTCACACACTCCGTTTCTCACCGCGAAGAAAAGTCGTAGCGCAAAGTGACTATTACTTTGAAAGATGGCGGGTGTATAAAATTCCAAAAAGCCCATTCCAGCGGCCGCGGGCGCCGAAAGCGGCCACACTTTGCGGGCAGCGTTTTATTTCAATCCACTTTTCCGTTGCGATATTATTTTATTTTCGGCCAAGCGCTGTCGGGTTAAGGCTCACCGTTAGGACGGTCCCGAGCCACCCGGCCCACCCCGTTATCGTGATGGTGGAGGTGCCAAACAGAACCCGACAAAAAAAACAACGACTCACAACAAGACACCATCATAACATCGAATCACCTCACAACGCTCTGTGGACCCGCGGGTGGGTTGGGTTTTGGGCGAGATAATTGGTTAACTCGTGGGGTGGGTGGTTGGGATCCATGGGGGGGAACGA
The DNA here is from genome assembly GCA_000349145.1 of Anopheles dirus. Classification (NCBI taxonomy): domain Eukaryota; kingdom Metazoa; phylum Arthropoda; class Insecta; order Diptera; family Culicidae; genus Anopheles; species Anopheles dirus. The sequence continues at coordinate 6,981,255 of KB672979.1, forward strand.
CCCGCGGACGGTTAATTTCATGAAAATCTACCATCTCCGGCGCGGCGATAGCGGCAAGTAATATTCAGCGAAGCGCGAAATTGGATAATGAAAGCGACAATGGTCATCTGCGCTCGTGCGCTCCCTTACCATCTCCACGAGTCCTGGCGCACGGGTTGGCGCGAGGGCGTCTTTTTTTGTTGTTGTTGTTGTTGTTGCCGCTTCGTTATTTTGTTCTCTTTCCGCGTCCGGGGTGTTAGAAGAAAGTGACCTAATAATAGCCGGCAGAACAGGCACCGCAAGCAGCACACCAACGCCACGCGGCGGGTAATAAAGTAAGAGATCTCCGGACAGATCGCAATCGCCCAGCGCGGGATAGTTCCTGATGTGGCTGGGTGGTGTTTGCCTTCCGGTGGTTCTATTTACACTTCACTCAATCGGACGTCCGCCCGGGTTCGCGGAGTCTTTGTCAAAATTAGTCGAAATAAATGAACTTCATCGCCGGAGTGCCAGCAGCAGCAGCAGCAGCAGCGGCGAGTCATCGGCGCCCGAAAGGATGATGTCATTGGACGCGGGATGACTCGAGATCGATAAAGTCCGGACGAACGCTGGCGGGAACGCTCGGAACGCAACGGGCGTAACATTCTACCCTACCAACCGACCACCCGACCCTTCGGCCTTCGGGTGGGGTTCGTCCTTCATTCTTTAAGGACCAACCGGTCCCACCACCCCTGTTTGCCAGTAGTGGCACCGACGTCATCGTACCGTTCGGACACCGCCAGCCCCGGCCCTGACTGACGCCCATCGAAACGCACGCATGTGTCTGAAGCGCAGGATCGAGTTCGCCTCGATGGCTTATCACGCAATTTCGAAGCAATTACATGTTCAGGTTTTATTTCAACGCCGCCTCTCTCGCTCTCTCTTTCCCTGGGGGCCACGCCGGGTGGCGTGGCCAAAAGGCTGCGTGACGTTTATCAGCATTATTATGTGACGGTGGCACGGTTCGGTGGTGTGTATACGTTGTATTAAAACTCCCGTCCTCAGATCGATCCTTCGACGCTGGAGGGCGCGGGGACATACACATTCCCCACCGTGGGGCGGAGTGCAGTGACCGAGGGGGGGTTTGTACACATTTTACAAATAACCCTTCGACTGCGAACATACTCTTTTGTGCATCGCCTCTCCAGATGCGTAATAACGCTTTTGGTTTGATGTAACAATTTTCCTTTCAAATAGGTATATTAAAGTCTTTATTAGGGTTAGGACATTGGGTCTGAAAAGCGTTTGAAGTTTGTGGAAGTTTGAATCGAAATATGCGATTTGAACAAGAATTTTAAATCTATTATTTTGTACTAAAGCTAAAACGTACTAAGGATAGTCAAGTGGGATTGGAAAATAAATTGTATCAACTCTTGTTACTGTGAAGAAATGATCTAAGAGTGATTTTATAGACCCGTGAGTAAGATTAACATACCAGACGTTATAATTTTCAATATCGATAGAAGCAGTTCTTCTTTACAAGTATAAAGCATTCTTCTTCTTCTGGCTTAAGGATATACGTGGCTATGCCTACCGTGTTACGGTCTTAAGACTTGTTTCTATCACTTCAGTCGGATAAAAAGTTCTTGCTGGAGACGTTCCAGATGTTGGTGCCGGTCCTGCCGTGTGAAGACCAACGCTGCAACCACTACACCACCAGAACTCACCATAATTGTGTGTCTAGTAAGCCATAAAGTGGCAAAGATTCTTATTGAAATCGTTGGACCGAGCAGATATGAGGGAGCAGACAAATTATTCCCTGAAATAGACGTGAGTCTGTTCGTGCGAAATCTTACATCAGCCTTACCCAACAGTTATCAGGGGTAAAGCACATGAAGACAGATTCAGAAACACACACACATCCGAACGGACAAACTCTTTCTTTGAAGGAGGCAAAGTTTACGTTCCCTAACCAACAGCTACGGGCGTACCTACTCCCGGAACCATTTCAACTCGGCTTCAACTTTCTCCGCACTTGTTCAGCAGCAGCCAGCTTTCTCTAATACCACTACAAAAGCGGCTTCTCACATTACCCCGACCAGGGGATAGTTGGGCAAAAGTTAAACAAAGCAAAGCTTTCGCCACCTCCTCGGCTCCCATTCAAGGGTTAAGGGTACATGCCCCACCAGTTGATGATGGAAATGTAGTTTTCACTTGTTATTATTTCGCTCTGCTTCGCTGTTTTCCTCTTCCCGTTCCACGTCCCACGCCGGTCCCTTTAGGGTCAACTAATAACGATCAAGCCTATGATTTGCGCTTGATTGCTTTACAGCTGGCCGCAAACGCAAGCTGTTGCTCACGGCCAGCGCGGGGAAGCTGTCCGCCATCAGGAGGAGGAGCGCAAACAAAAAAAGCACGAAGCCCCCGATGGAGTGAGACGTGAGACGCAAAAGCCCACCCCACCCGGCGGTTCCCCGGCGTCGAGAGTGGTCGGGTTTGTTATGCTTTTATAGAAAAATATGCTCCAGCCTTTTAGCAATGGCAATAAACGAGCGGCCTCAACGCCGTCCCTCGCACGTGTGTGTGTGTGATGGTGATGGTGGATTGATAAATGGTCTCCGGCATGACCATGAGACAGCGCAAAAGTTCCGATTACGGGCACCGATACTCGACGTGCTCGAGGGCCGTGCCCGGCTCCGAGGCCAGTCAATGTCGCCAGCGCTATCGCAATTTTTCCTCGAACCCTCCTCCTCTCCTCGTGCCTCCACCACTCCCCGCGCTTGGAGTATTTTGTTAAGCATATTATAAAATAACGAACGCCCATCGAAAGCGATACGATGATGTGGCGGCGAAAAGGTCGGAATGGGTGTGTACGCGTTTGTACATTTCCCGGAAAACTCCTGGAAAAAACGCGCCGCGAGAGCGAGAGAGAGAGAGAGAGAGAGAGAGAGAGAGAGAGCGAGACAGACGCACACAAGGGAGCGCAACGCCTGCATTATTCATGAGCAGCCCGTGCGCGACTTTACGGGCGTCTAATGGTTTAAGCTTTTTGATGTTTTCATTTTTTATGACGAATCCAATCCGGGCAAACCACAGCCTCTGTCTCTTAAGGGCGTTTTGTTCCGCCGGGGTGGGGTTGGAACAAAAAAAAAACAAAAGGGTGGGAACCGTGCGTGGCCGTGAAACGAGCCGACGAAAGAGGGCGGGAGAAAGAGCAAGAAAGAGAGAGAGAACCAGGCTCGATGGCGTTGACAAACTGTTGAAATATTTAGACTATCCTAAGACCGGAATGACTTGCGGTTTGGTGTTTTTTTTTTTACTTCCACCCCGTTTTTACAGCTAGACCACACATACCAACACGCCCCCGCCGATAGGGAAATTCCCCTGCTCGCTGGGTGCCGAGGTGGGTGACGATAATAATATTCACTTTTGTGCGTGGAGCAGACGGGTGGGTGGCGAGCGAGTGATCCCTCTCCGAGGGATAAACCGTTCCGCGAAATGGCATCTTAAGCAGCTCACTTATTCTGCCGGTGCTGGTGCGTTTCGCTTCGGTTGATGAATGAATTGCAATCACGGTACAATTACGGAGGCGAGGGCGAAGATAAAAAGCAAACCCCACCCGGAAATATACATATCAGCGCTCACCCTCTCTCTCTCTCTCTCTTTCTCTCTCTCTGCCGGGTGAAAATGGACTAATTTTTCATTTTGATAACTTGCTGCTGCTGCTGCTGCTGCTGCTCGCGAAATGAAATCAAGCTAGGTGCTGGAATCAAGCTGGTGGGGGAGCCGGAACGCGCTCAAACGAGCTTAACTACTTTTATTAGTCCTGTGCCGTTTTTTTTCTTTGGGTGTCGATTTTTGTTTCTTTTTCGCTTTCAGATTGTCTTCCGCGCCTTAATAGTACTCCGAAAGGGTCCCCGGTGCTGGTCGAACTTTTCCCTTGTGGTTTTATCGCAGCAAAAAAGGAGGAAAAAAACCGCACGTGCAAACAGGTGCGAATCATCGACGCGAGAAGCGGAAGAAACAGGGAAAAAATCGATTTTCCTTCGAGCGCTCGCTCAGGCTCGATCGGTGACGGCGGAACGGTTTTTGACTTGAACGGTAATGGTTCTCATCTTGGCCACTTTTTTTTGCTTAAGAGGAGGCAAGGAACGAACCAAAATACACCACCGTCTAATGTAGCTATCGCTCTTTGAGTGGTTTTTTTGCCTCATTCATTCGCTTGATTTCGTGAAACTTTTCTCCGGCCACTGACAAACGGTGCCGGGAAGAAAATGTAGCAGTTTGTCACAACTGTTACCGCGCGTACCTGCTTTTCGCGCACACACTGATCGTCATCATCATCATCAGCAGCAGCAGCAGCACGAACACCAGCGCGCGTTTCGTTCATTTCGGAAAAATCGCTGAGCAGTGCACTGCTCGGCTCCGCGTGTCTAAACAATGGGTGCGCGCCATTGGCCCACTTGCGTGGCGTACCCGCAAAGACACTGGGAAAACATCCAGCGGCACGTTGCCGCGTCGGTTTTCCCCGGGATATTACCGTCCTTCGGAAGCTTTCGGAGGAGACGTTTGTAAAAATATAATATTCCCGCTGCCGTCGCAGAGAGCGAGGTCGGCGAGGCGAAACGGCGAGGTATGTGAGTGTGTGTGTGTGTGTGTGTGCGTGGCCATGTCGTCCACTTTTCGCAGAAAATCTTCTCAACATGATGCTACATGAGAGCTACCCAATGTGCCCAAGGACGCCGCAATAGGGCGCAATCCTTCGAATCACTTAGCACGCGTGACGGAGCGGCTCGCCAAATTGAACTCCTGAACCCTTGAACCATAAACACACACTCGACTGTGAGCGACCAAAAAGCGTCGCCCCCCCCCCCCCCCCGCTTGAAGGACACGACCCAATGTTTGCTTACTTACTGCTGCTGCTATTCTTTCTCGTCGCGCTATTTGTTTCATTTCGATTTATTTCGTCCGGGGTTCACGGGTTCTGTGAAGGGCTGGGCGTGTTCGCGGTTTGGCAAAGCGCAAAAAGCGCACCTCTCACGGCCATCCTCGTGGGTTTCCCTCGGTCCGCATGCCCGCTGGACCATTTTCCCAAGCCTTCACGTGCTCCACTTTCCACCAAACGGCGACGACGTAATATTGTCCGATGAAAAGTGAAGAAAATGTGCGTCTTATACCCAGGCGGGTTCGGGGAGAGGGAGGAGTGGAAGAAGTAATTTCTCGTAACCGCGAGAAAAGAAAGGAGGGCAAGCTCTCATCCCCCCTTTAAAGCCACAACCACTCCCCACTAAGACCGTGTGCGTGCGTTTCACTTATAAGGCACCGATTAGGCGTTCGGACGGAATAATAGCGCTTTCCGGGTGGGAGGTGACGATGGCACCCCCGGGGGGGGGGGAGGTGAAAATGAGTGAAACCGAGGTGGCGCCCGTGATGGTGCAGCGCGACCCGGGTTCGCCGGGTGAAAATTTAATTTTCCCATTTTACACTCAGGCCACCACACGCTGCACGTGCAATTAAGCTGACATTTTATGTCGAACACTGGGTGGAAAACAGTGGAACCGGAATTGAAATTCTGAGGTCACGTAGAGCACGGCAGCGTAGCGCCCGGGGCGAGGCAGAGCGCTGTAATCGAAGCACCGTGCAGACGAAAACCAAAAAAAGCCATCCACCGCACCCATATTCGACGAAATTTGAATGTACTACAAATTTGCAAAACCAATTTATGGGGCGCGAGGGACTACTGCCGCTGCCACTGCTGCTGCTGGGTTTCAAGCTTTAAAAAAACGTCGGAGTGTTGCTTTTCATGGATGAAAGCGATCAAAAGAGACCGAGTCGGGGATAGAGCCGTTTGCTAACAAACGGGAGATGAAAAAAAACACCCCCCCGACATGCGACCAAATCGCACACACACGCAAAATATAAAACCGAAATATGGCACATAAAAGTGAGGCACACTTTCAGGCGGGCGCCCCGCATACACATGCAATTTCCCATCGTGCCATTAGCCCCGGCTCCCAGAGCTCGGGCTCGGCCTCGAGCAGACAAGATTGGTATTCTAAGAAAAACAGGAAACATTACCCGATCCCGCGCCATAAAATGTTCAATATTGTATACACCCTTTGGCTTACCGTGTGGGCGTGCGTTCGCTCGCTCACGCACGCGAGAGAAAGAGAAGGAGCGAGACATTAAAACGGGTGTACCGATGGCGGTCGTTTGCCGGCAATAAAAACGACCTTTTCGTGGTCACAATTAACATGAACCTTCGGCTGCGATGAGCCGCACACGCAGGAGCGCAGGAGAAGCAAGCAAGAAAAGAAGAAGAAGAAGAAGAAGAAGAAGTCAAACAACGCCAGCGGGCGGGGTGGGATGCTGCTCGCGTAAGTGAAGCGAACGAATAAGCTCACCACGAATCGAATTTCCAAATTTCGGCTCAATACACTGCCGCGCTGCCGTGCGGGGTGGTTGGGGTGGTGGGAGGGCGCTTGTCTCTGTCACGCGTGTGCGTGTGGCTGATTTTCGACGGAACGCATCCGACGTGGCGTAGCGACTAATGCAAAGCGACAGCGAACGCGCGCGCTGCGCACCGGTAGGAACGCAAATATTGATGCGATATTGATGTAATTTCCCACCGCACGGGGGATGAAAAGAAGCGAAAGCCATTCGCCTGCTATCGCTGGCGTCAGCCAATTCCCAAAAGGCACGGGTGGGAGCGGCAACAGATGGAGGTGAAGATGGCGATGAGGCCGATCCAAATCTATCCGATCCGAAAGACACGCCAGGCAACCAGCACCACGCACTCTCGTTTACGCGGTAATGGTAATAGGGAAGTGCCGGTTCGCCGCTCGAGCACGCGGAATCGATTTTCCATCGAGCGAGTGGTGGGGTAGGTTTCGTTTTTCTTTTTTTTTTTCGTTCGGGCCGATTTTTTCGCCAACATGCGCCACTGTTACGCTTTCACTTCTTGGCTCTCTCGCTCTTCTTTCCGAGCCGGTAGCGCCTTTTAATGATGGTTGAACACTTTTCGCTTAATGTTTTCTAGGCTGCTGCTGCTGCTGCCTCCTGCTAATGCTATCTAACTTGCAGGAAGGTAACAGGAGAAAGCGACGACACCAAAACCCGACAAAAAAACACAGCAAAACTCACGGGTTCCTATCGCCGAAAAAGTTCAAGGACTGCAAATGGAAGCACGTCGGCAGGTCCCGTGGGGCACCCGGAAAGCGTGAGCGAGCGGACCGCACCGCCGGCCGGAGGTGTTAGTTATAATGGTGTAATGGCGAAAGAAGGCCCTGCTGCAAGACGTTCGCAGTTTCTTAAAGGGAGTTTTGTGTTTTTGTCTTAGGTTGATAACTTTTCTACCACTGGGACATTGCCTCATAGAGTTAAATCGATAATGGTGAGTTGGATGTGAAAGCAGATGTTAAAGAGCGATTTAAAAACGCTCGACGAAACGTCGTCATTCCTACGAGCGACTGGGCGTCTCCATCCAGCATTCCACAATCCACCGGGCGCCTCCATTGGTCGGTTGGGGAGCGGGCCCGAAAAAATGTGATCATCCCCCCCCCCCTCTTTTTCTGCCCTTTACGCCTACATACGCTGCTGCGTGCTATGCCAAATTCCTTGCGTTATAAACCATTCCGCATCACACACACGCACGAACATTCCGGCATGCCTATAAGCTTCACCGATCGCGCGAACAAGCGCGACCAGGCGTCTCCATCGGTCGACGCAAAAAAAGAGAAACGCGCCCATTTGTATATTCGAATAGCGTCACAAAATGGTCTTTTAACACTCGTGTGCATTCACCAACGAGAGTAACATAAAAAAGCGACACACACACACACAGCGGCGAGTAAAGATCAGGCTCGAACCGACAAGCAGCAGCCTGGTGCTAACTGGAAAGCGACTATCAAAATCCGCTTACGGACGGTTTTCGCGCGTGTATGAATAATATTTGAATGTGCCGCTTGCACGAGTGTGTGTGTGTGTGTGAGTTGGTGGGCTAGCATAATCAGCCGTACATGAAATCTTACCAAACAGAGCGGTAGATTTTCGCCCACCCCGGGAGCGTTTCATCGCACCGGCGAGTAGTAGGAGCAGCAGCAGCAGCAGCAGGAAAAAAGCGACCTGACCCGAACACAATGCCCTTCGCTGGGCCACACAGCATCCCGACGGCAAGCTGGTGATGGCTCGGGAGGAGCGAACGGTCGGAAAATCCTATCCACCAGCAGCAACACTCGGGTTTTGTGTAGAATCCAGCGCAAGAGAATCCCTGCCCGGTGCCGGTTGCACTCGCGTGCTTCACCCGTGTGGATCAGGCAGGCAGGCAGGCAGGCGGCAGGCAGCATATTGTACGGCTGCCATCGCGCAGAACACAAACGAACGCAGCAACAAAAACGTGAGAAACGATCCAACATGTACCGCCGTGTTCTTGCCCTGCCTTGTGAGCCTTGCAAGCTGCTGCGTCCAGCGTGGAATCGTGGGCGGCCCGCACCAATCCACCAACCCACCGGTCCCGCCAGGTTGTGCTTGCATGACTTTTCATTCACCGCGTTCGCGCGCGTGTGTGTGTGTGTAGGTGTGTTGTGTGCAGCACAGGGAATTTAGTTTTGTAATGCACACACGAATGGCACCAACTAGATGCAGAAAGAGAGCTTGTGTGTGTGAGAAAGAGAGACAGAAGTGCACACAGGGAAGAAAGGACGCAAAAATGGCCTCCCTCGTTCTCACGCTCCACACACACACACACACACACAGCGTCCATTTTTGTCCGAATCGCTGGTTCGTTATCCTTTTGGCTGTGGATCGGGTCACCAGCACCAGGCAAGCGCCACGCCACGAGCCTCGACGGACGGATGATTCGTTTCGATCGCTGTGGGAAACGGTTCCCCCGACTGGCAATGAGGGCAACAGAGGGGTGAGAGAGAGAGAGTGAGGCACGTTCTGGGTGGCGATGGTGCGGGAGACGCTCTTACATTATTTTGTACTCGTTTCAGTTTGCTTTACATTCCCTTTTTGTTATTTTCGCGCTCTTGCTTCACCGCTTGTATATGTGTGTACCGAACGCACGGACGGCACGCATGGCGAAACCGGGAGGGCCGGGGGCTGGAAACGAATAGGTTTTCCCATTACTGGTGGGAGTGGGGGTGGTGAAAAGCTAAATACAGGGTGGCACAAAGAAAAACGGCTCGCTCGACCATATATTTATGCACCCACGGGCGCACACCGCTATCTGTCTGGCCTCGTTCTCGCTGGCTCCGTGTATTCGTGTTTATTTGGAAGCGTGTTTTGCGTGCGTGTGTGTGTGTGTGCGAAAGGGTTTCCCACCACGGTCGGGGAGTGTGCTATGGAAAAGGTAAACATCGGTACACACACACACATCGGGGGTGTAGTACTGGGAATATTTTAATGGATATTAACACTATTCCCATCCACCCGGGGTCCGTCCGTCCGTCCGTTCGTGCGACGGTAAAGGATACTTTTTCACAGGACCGGGTGTTCCCGCTACGCGCACCCTTCCACCAAAACGACACCGTATTTAGCGCTCACTTTCCATCGTCCGGGTGCCGAGTGGGCAGGACAAAAACAGGGAGAACAGGCTTAAAGTGGATCTCATTTTCGGGCGGGGGACGCGTGTTTGCACGCCCGGCGTGAGCTGCTGATTGTTGGGAAAGTTTGGATAATTGGCGAAAAAGCCTGCAAAAGGGCGTGGGGACGACGTTCTTCCCGGCGCGCTCCCGTCGGCCGCCCGCGTCCCAATCGGTTTGCGGACAATAAAGCGTGCGTAAGGAGCGGCCAGCCATAAAGAGCGTAACACGGTCACGAGCCCGCCGTAGGATTCGTTGGCAAATATCAGACCCCAAACCGGTCGGCTACACCATTCCTGGCGCTTTTATGCGCACGTTCGCCCACATCCGGTATCTGGGGCGTTGCGCTCGGCTCGTTTGAGGGATGATGTGTTTGCTCCTCCACATAGGTGATTTTCTTTCCCGCCCTTTATTTGCTCACCATCGTGCGACGCACGACGGGTTTTT